>JAHBCN010001793.1:0-106552 GCA_019359885.1 Listronotus oregonensis | reverse complement strand
TGCACTCTATTAAATTTGTATGTTTGCATATTTATGCAAATGCATATAGTATATTACATATCCAGGTGGAAGATGTTTCATTTCTGTCGAGAGATGCGTTAGTAGACCGAGGCGCAGCCGAGGTCTACTATACTTTTTAAGACAGAGATGAAACTTTCCACCGAGGTTTGTATACTATTTTAATTACAACTACTTTATTCATTTCCTATTATTTTAAATTGAAATCATGAAAATTGATCCGGTAATAATTTTATTAGGCGGCCGTGCTTCACAATTTGTATCGTTGTCATGGTAACGGGTTGTCAAAGTGCCAATACATACAGTGTAAGATAGACGCTTTAAATTTGAATAGTAATTTGTTTTAATTTCGCAAATCCAAAAAAAAATGTTATTAGATGAGGAATTTGCGTTTGCTGCTACTCCACCAGAAATTCGAGAATATTAATAATATTATTAGGAATGCGTGTGTTCGTGTGTCACTATACCATTTTGAAATATCAATATTCAATGAAATTACAAAAAAAATTACTTTCCAACCGGTGAGAAAGTGTGCACTTTCCACCCGGGTGGAAAGTAGAAGTCAAAAAACCTTTTCACCTTTCAAAGATAGGTGAAATGTCAATTATTACATGCATGGTTTTAAATAAAAACTATTTTTATTGCGATATTACCTACTTTAGTACTTTTACAGTGATAGGTTTATTTTAGTGGTTAAATGTGTTATGCATATTTTAATGCATGTTTGCATGCATATTTTGGCATTTTTAAAGTACATAATATAATCCGATGTCTACTGATTACAAAAAAAATGTATTTAATAATTGTAAAATTTTGACCCTTAAGGCTGTTAAGATTTTTCGAGATTTACCCATCCCCAGTCAACTGGACGAATATATTTATTAACAAGCCATATTTGGGTTTGTAAGTAAACCCTTTTAATATGTTTATCTAGTGCACCAACTGTTGAACAAGAGATGATAGTTATACTGCACTAATTTTAGTGGTGGCCTTGATAAAGGATTCATAATGCATTTGCTCAAGATGGGCTGACAAGTCCTCGATACGATTTATTTTACTTTGCTTAAAAAAATAATAACATAAATTCAATAATTTTTAATAGTTGATACCAGCGAGGCGGGTCACATGTTTTTTTTTTTTTAATTTCGGAAATATACTGGTATACCACACTATATTTAGACGAGATTCACAGACATGCATATGGTAATCTATTCTTATTCGGTATTATAAAAATAAGAGACATTTTAAGAGAAATTAGAAAAATTCTGATTTTAAAAAATCGTTCTTTTTCTCAGCAAATAAGCAGTCTAAACAAGTCAATTTTTTTAAGCTCAGTATTTAAACTAAAATAAAGTAAATTTAAGAAATATGTAAATCTCAATTCTGGTGGAAGTGGCATAGGTTTTATTTTTTACTTTTTCTTTAGAAATTCGAGAGCCCCGTCTTATTTTAATCAAAACTCGCTAAGTTTTTATGCAATCTATTTAATCTATATTCATTTAAAGGATATTTTTGATATAAAAATGTTAAGCACCATTCGAAAAATCTGAAAAAATTCGTACGTATGTTTTCAAGGTCGACGAATCAGATATTGAGGTTAATTAACTTTTATAAAGTCAGGTTCATGGCCATTTGAAGGTCAAGGGGAGAAAAATCACGGGAAAAATATAGGAAAAATCATGCATTATAATGAATGCAAAGTGTAAATAAACGCCGGATTCGGATTTATCGACCTCAAAAACATATGCATTGACTTTTCCAGATTATTCCATTGGTTTTTTCTTCATTTGACTTTCAAATGACCTTAAACCTGAAATGATGGAGGTTAACCGACCCTCTCAGCGATCTCAAAACCCTAGTAGCACCTAACCGCTTCCGGCGTTCCCGCGTAAATTAACTGTTGACCAGTGTAATCCCTTTCTCAACATTTCTATAAGTCTTAAAAATAAGCAACGAAAAAAATGGGTAAATATTTTAGTATTTTATCTATTAAACACAATTTAGAAGGTTTTACATTAATATATTTAACGTATTTGGATTCTGAGTTCGAATTCTCCAGGCTCTCCACTAAAGGCTCTGGAGTGTTATCAGATCTCAGCATGTATTTTTTAATATTTGATTTACGGATTACTAATTTAGAATTATTATATAAATATCAGCATAATGACGCCTAATGTTATATTTCCAATAAAAATTTAACACCTAATTAATGCTTTGCAAGTATCTAAATATATTTATCTTATATTTTATTTGCATTCTAAATTAATTAGTTTTAAGAGTTAAATTATTTTAAGGTAATTGCTTAATAAATATTTAATTGAAAAGTTTGTAATATTAAACGAAATTATGCATGTGGTTTATTTGACTACTTTTATGTTAAATATGAAAAATAACATTCACATTTTATTTAAGTGGTTTTTTAAAACTAAAGTTTAAAACACTTACGGCCGAGTGATGAACGCTTTGCTAAATTTAACAATAGACTTAACAATGGGTTAGATTTAACAAAAAGGTAAAAATGAACACACTTGGCAACAGGGCATAACTTAATGGCAACTATTTGTCAAAAAATAATTTAGTTCGGGATTTTGCGTTTAAAATCAATAGACATATAAAAAAAAATAAAAAATAATTATCTTGCACACAATATGAAAAAAATAGGTTCGGCACTCCAACAAAAGTCATATTATACATTTTCTTCAAAAACAAGCAGCATCATAGATAGCTCAAATGACTAATACTGCAGAATGTCTTTAAATTTGGGTTTTTAACAGGTTCTTTCGTATAATTAATTTTTACATCTTATTGATACAAACCGGTAGGTACATCTGGGGTAAACAAACTTATTTGCTTTATTTTCCTACAAAATTGATGTTTTAATTTAATACATATTAGTAAAACTATTTTTTTTCATTGCTTTATTACTTACTGCTGTTCATTATCTATCTATGCTTTTTAAAAACAGAAGAATCCAAATAAATTTATATAATAACTACTAACCTCTTTCCTAAGTTAAAGCGTGTCCAAAGCTATAACATGCGATACTTAAAAAAAACCGTTAAAGACCCGACATGGTATAGGTCCGATCGGTGCAAGGCCTTTGTCAAAATCTAAGTTAAACGCACTCTAGGATGTAAAACTTGATCTATAATAAGAATTTTTGTATTGCAAGAAAAAGATGTTCTTGGTTGTAGAAACAGAGTAAAGATTATATGTATATCTTTACACGCACGCTAGATTAGATGGATTTTGGAGTAGCTCAAGAGCGTTTTGTACGATTTCACATAATAATTGCGCTTTTTTATTTTTAAACTTTTAAGAGCACACCAAGCTCTGAGGCTCGTAAAAATTTTCGTCACTAGAAATCTACTCTACTACTTATCTATCGCAACCATCGAGCATAAACTACTAGAGACAGCCTTGCAACTTGGTCGCGCAAACACCCCACGTGAGAGGAAGAAGAATAAGATTGCACCATTTTCTCCTCGCTCTACTTGCTGAGTGGTGGGCGGGGCATATACTATTTTCCGCCGACTAATGAGGACGAAAACCAAGAGAGAAAAGTTATACTTTTATTTGTCTTTTTTTCTTACGCGCACTTAGGCCCGGTTGTACAAACAATAGTTCAACAGAAGTTTTCTTGAACTGCAGTTCACTGTTGAACCCAGTTCAGAATTTTAAGTGTTGTACCACTGCAGGTTTACCTGAACTATCAGTTGCAAAGCCCACAAAGAAAAAGAAAAAAATTGCCACAACTTAACAATCAGGATTTTGATTTTAAAAAAACAACTTATAATAATTATGAGTATGTATTTGTATTGTATTTGTTTTTTTGTTTAATTTTACATTTTTTTAATCACTACTGACAAAATAAATCACAGATGCTAAATACTACATATTGTATAAAAATAAATTTTTTTGTTTCCTGTAATTTTCTGCATCTGCCCTCCAGGAGATTGAATTTTAGGTATTATTGCCATCCATTGCCCCAAAATGAAAAACCCTCTGCTCACAATGGCAATTTCAGATTCAGTTTTTTGCATTTTTATCAATTTTAGCCCCAATCAGTAACTGATCTAAACCATAGATATTTTCACTGGTTAGTTGTCAATCCCTCCAAAATTCAAACAACTTGTAAAAACCTCCCAGTGGCTAGAAATCGTAAAGCAATGCATACCATTTTAGGAATTAGTGCATGGTTTCTAAAAAAATAAATAGAACATTTAAACTTAAAATTAAATGTAATTAAACCATATAAATCTTACTTTTTTAAAGATGAAATTTATTTAAAAATTTCATCTATTTAAATTCACAGCTTTTTTTTACCTAAATCTGGCCTTAAATTATTTTTCATTCCAAATATTTAAATGATCTGGTTATTTCTGTATATTTATGGGGCTCGAGAGTGTGTAACATTAATAAGTTATTCAAAAAAAAAATCTTGTCGTCTGTCATATCTTTTCATACAAGATCAATTTTTAATTATAAAAACCGAAAGGTATCAACTTTAAAAATATAACAACAAAATATTTAAAACACAAGGTAATCTGTCAGAAGAGTGAGGTTAAAAATTTCTAAAAAGTTAATATCTTGAACGACCAAATCTGGACGTTCAAGATCAAACCCCACAGTTCACCGTCTGAACCGGCTTGGTACAACGTTTTTTTTCCTTTGGGAACCGATGATCAGCGTGAACTTCGGTTGAACGTCCATTGTACAACCGGGCCTTAGAGACTTGATCGGATATGTGGTTTGGCAAAATTATAATATTTAGTAATGTAAGCTAAAAACTATGAGTGAGCTTTAACTAAGTGTGATCTCTCTTTTGCATCAAACTTAACAGTGCTGGTGCACAAGTGACTGACTTGTCTTGATGAAAAATTAAAGTCTATCTTGGGAGACCCAGATCAATTACAGGAATATACACATTATGTGTATCATACTCACTATCAAAGCATGGGAGAGTTTTACTTAGGTATAATTCGTATAAATATGGGCTCATCAATCGGTAAGTTTGGGCAAGTGGGAGGAAGAAGAATAAGAGTGCACCATTTTCTCCTCACAACCAAAATCTCTAGAATTTGTGTTGGACATATTTTTAAATAAAAATACTTGGAACTGGTGGGATTTTTTCAACCGACTGTGTACTCGAGTATCACTTGATACTCGGTTCCACTTTATTAGTAAAATAACTCGCAAAATAACAAGTATTAATCATTTCACACGCCTTCGCGTAGGCTTTCAAGTAAGTGCAATTTCTCTTGTATATCATCAGTACTTTCTTACCGCAGTTACCGATTTTCAATAGTATACGTACGCAACAGATCTTGGTTAGTTTGTTATTCAAAAATATTTTACACTTTTGTTTACCTACGTAGTCCTATAATACACCTTCCATAAGACCGATTACGTAAAATAAGTGTAAAATGGTGTACACTATTTCTGCATAATAGACCTTATGTCAACTTCTTTTATCTTTTAATATAATCTACTTTTCGCGAGTGAAACGGACCTAACTAGAGGTAGCCTTCTGCCTCTCAACCGTGCAAACAGCTCAGTGTTCGTCAAAGAGAAAGAAAAATAAGTAAATTGCAAATAAAACGGTAACAGAAAAAGATATGGTGACTTTAGAAATATGGTTACCATTTTATAAAACGATATCTAAACCAATAACACTGGCCAGGAGTTGTGTTACTGTAATTAACGGAAATTAAATGCTTATAACCCACTTCTAAATTAATTTTATTACCATTGGTTTTTATCATTTGTATTAACTGCCAAAAGAACACAATTTACGAGTTACATAAAATATATCGCTTTTTGTTAGATATTCATGAGAGCCCATGACTTAGAATCTTAGGCTTAGAACCAGACAGAGGCAGCAAACTACTGAATTACTGAGATATGGCGCTTGATAGAAGCCAAGTCAAAAAAAGAAAAAGAAAAAGAAAGCTCATAGGTACCAATCGGTATCGGCACGTGTTTTGTCTAAAATAGGGTTATTGTGAAAGGTTAAAAATGCATAATTCAGCAAAAGTGAGTAAAATAGCTTCTCATTAGGTTGCATCTGGACTATGGGTCGATTTGTAATCTAACACTAGTATAAATAGTAACAAAACACATTTTCTTAAACTTACCTTGCCCAAACTTACCGATTGATGAGCCCTTTATACGAATTATAACTAAGTAAAACTCTCTCATGCTTTGATAGTGGGTATGATACACATAATGTGCATATTGCTGTAATTGATCTGGGTCTCCGAAGATAGACTTTAATTTTTCATCAAGACAATTCAGTCACTTTTGCACCAGCACTGTTAAGTTTGATGCAAAAGAGAGATCGCACTTACTTGGAGGTCACTCATAGTTTTTAGCTTACATTACTTAATATTATAATTTTGCCAAACCACATATCCGATCAAGTCTCTCAGTGCGCGTAATAAAACAAGACAAATAAAAGAACTTTGCGCTCTTGGTTCTCGTGCTCATTAGTCGGCGGAAAATAGTATATGCTTCGCTCACCCCTCAGCACGTAGAGCAAGGAGAAAATGGTGCACTCTTATTCTTCTTCCTCTCACTTGGGGTGTTTGCACACGACCAAGTTACAAGGCTGCCTCTAGTAGTTTATGCTCGAAGGTTGCGATAGATAATGTAGAAATGTTCTGTGACGAAAATTTTTACGAGCCTCAGAGCTTGGTGTAGGGAGTTTTTGGGCCATTTAAGAAATAACCACTTTTGTGGTTATAGTTATTAACCATAACGATAACAACTGACCGTGTTAATAGAGATTTTGGAACGCAAAAAAATTACATTTAAATTTCGTTATGTCAACATAACCTAACTTTTTGCATTTTAAAGATTGTTAGGTTAGAAGCCAATCTTAGTGTGAAATTCACAATATATATTTTTTTAAAATATGAATGAAAATTTGGAAATTATAATTAGACGGGGCCAGCCGAATATTCAGTTAATTCGTAACATAATTCTGAGAGATATCTTTGATTGGGAACAACCGGAAGAAGATGCACCACAACCTGTTGAACACTTTAACTTGGATAACTGGACAGAAGAAGATTGTTTGTTTCATTTTAGGTTCAAAAAGCAAGATATACCTCGCCTTGTTCGGGCTCTTCGCATTCCCCAAGAAATTCAGACAAGATCCTTACATATTGCTACAGGTGAGTAGGTACACGTGGCATATCCTGGGGGCACTAGGTGTATGCAAGTGCCCTTCCCTCCTGAAATCATTCTTTTTGAAACAGCTCTGACAATGTGAACTTATTAATTTATATAATTTATATATATATATATATATATATATATATATATATATATATATATATATATATATATATATATATATATATATATATATATATATATATATATATATATATATATTATATACAATAATATAAAATAATGTTACTTTGTTATATTATTTAAATTTAGCGAGCATTATTGTTTTATTTGTAGGGACAGAAGCACTGTGTATGTTACTAAGAAGGTTAGCATACCCGAATCGTCTAAAAGACATAGAAACTTTTTTTAGAAGAAGTATAGCAGCAATGTCTGAAATAATCAATTTTGTTTGTGACTTCATTTATGAAAATTTTAATAATTTACTTGAGGATTTAGAGGCCCACATATGGTTAGACCAAGAAAAAATTTTGAGATTATTCTCATGTAAGTTTTGTGTATGTAAAAAACTTTTTCTTCAAAGCTTTTCAAAAAATTATGTGCTCACATTTTACTTTGACAAAGAATCTGCAAGCTTTGTGATGTTGCAAAGTTTGAAACTACATTGCATTTCATATTTAAAAATGTTATTTGCAAAAGGAAATTATTAGAATACAATTTTAGGCTGTTGTTGCAAAGGAGGTGCCATTCCAAACTGTTGGGCATTTATAGACGGAACTGCAAGAGCAATATGTCGACCATCAGAAGAACAAGAGGCCTTTTATTCTGGACACAAGAGATTTCACTGTGTAAAATACCAGGCTCTAGTTACTCCAGATGGTTTAACTGTCAGTCTTATGGGGGCATTTGAAGGAAGAAGACATGATGCTGGCATATTTAGGGAATCTGGTTTATACGAGCAGCTTGTGCGAAAAGCCACATTTCCTGATGGTTCCCAGTATGTGATATTTGGAGACCAGGCCTATGGGATAAGGGAGCTTTTATTGTGTCCTTATCCAGGGCGAGGCCTTAATGAGGCACAACAACATTTTAATGCCTCTATGACTCCAGTAAGACAGGCAGTTGAATGGAGTTTCTCAAAGGTGACAGTGGATTTTGCATTTGTGGATTTTAAGAAAAACCAAAAGCTGCTTCTGCAAGATATCGAAGAAATCTACAAAACTGCGACTATTTTGACTAATTGCCACAGCTGCCTATACGGCAATCAAACAGCCACTTATTTCAACATACGTCCTATTAGTTTAGAACAATATTTAAATGTTATTTAAATAAACTTGTTTGTTTTTTGTAATAAATATTTTATATTAACTATAGTTGTTATATGTTATAAATGTTAATTAAATAAACTTGTTTTTTTAATAAATATTTTTTATTAACCATATATGATTGATATACGTTAAATAAAAACGAAAATATACATTACAAAGAGGCAAATAATAACAAGCTTATAAGTCATTTCATTTCTTAGGAATTTATGATATTAAAAAAAGTGCAAAAGATAATTAAACATTTTTTAATTAAAGTAAAGAAGTAATACTTTAAACATTCTAAAACTAAACTTTAACCTAAAGAAAACAGTATAAGATTTGTAAATTTTTTAACCAAGACCTACTTAAGGTAATGAAGTATTATTTTTAAAAGTACCTAATATTTTAAATCTAATTAAAGTACCTAATATTTTAAATCTAATTAAACCTAACTAAGAACAGTGATGACTCTCTTAAAATACCTACATTCTACACCTTACAAATTAAACACCATAATCCACTCAAGAGAATATCTTGGCAATTGGTATCTATGATATCTTGGATTAATTAATACTGTCTTGCTGTTTATTTTGTGAAAGTAGTACATTAATTAGTTTTTCCTGTCTCTCGATTATCTTTAATAATTCCCCCCTATCCTTTTTTTCTTCCTCAAATTTATTCTCCAAAATTTTCAAGTATTCTTTTCTTTCAAATTCCATTAATGCAAATTTTTTCTCTTCTAAAGTAAGTTTTCGATTTTCAAGTGCTATTTTTTCTCTCTCAATCTCATATTTTTCTTGGGTGAGTTTTTGCTCGTTTTTTTTTAGCTCATTTTGGTCCTTGTCAAATTTCTCTAAATACTCCAGCCCTTGCTTCTGTGTATTCGTTTTACGAACCCTGGTCCTGACTCTTTCTAAAAATATATGTTAAAGTTAATTTCCGGCTTAATGCAATAAGGTTTGTTATTCATATAAAACAGGTTTTGATAATTAAACTAAAAATATGTTATGTCAAACAAAAACATCACATCTGCTTATTGTTAAATAGTTTTATTTATTGCAATAACTTACGAAGAACCCTTTTCCTCTCCGAAGTGGAATTTCCAGCCTTGTGACTTCGATCTTTAGAGAGACTTTGTTCAGGTACTAGTTCTTTGTTGATTACATTATCGTCATGAATAAATGCTACAAGAAAAATAGGATAGGTATAAGACTAGAGAATTTTTAATAACTCATTTTTAGGAACTGGCAAAAATTGCTCCCTATATACATTTCACAAAAAGCAAATGATTTTACATCATGATTTAATGCAAAATGCTCCTCGAACATACCACTTACAATATGTATGATCAAAAGTTACAGGTATCGATGCACTCTCTTCAACAATTTCCATACTGTTCGTTAAAGTATCTTCTGGAAAGTACTTTACATTAGGCTGGAAATATTCAACATTTTCTTGGCCCATTACTTCTTCAACTGATTCTTTTGCCCATTTATCTCTATTGATTTTTCCCAAATTAATCGTTTTTTTCCTCTTTACAGAAATACAATTCTTTTTAGCATTTTCAGTCATTAGTTCATGGACATTGTGGCACAGTTGATCTTTTTCAGAATAGCTCTCCTCGATACCTGATCTAAAAAAAAAATATGCATATGAAATATTTTTCAATAACAGTCTTTATTGACTAGAAAATATATGTAAGTACGTGGTAAGTACCTACCTATCCTTTAAAATCTTGTTTTTTTCTAGCCATATCTTAATGAGTAGAAGAAGGTGGTCTCGTAACGTTTTTATGGAAAAGTTTTTCTGAGTGAGCAGAGTCAGATGTTCTTGAACATCTGCCCATAAATTTCCATTTTCGAATGGATTAAGGCTCAGCACTTCACGAAGGAGGGCCAAGTCATCCTCTTCTCTAAATCTAAGCCGTTTTTTGTTGCCAAGCTATTCTGATTCATGCTAGGGATATTTTTATTAGTAAATAATGGTAAAAAGAATGAAATTATTAAGATTTTTAAATATTCTTGTGAAGTAGGAAATTGGTATTTCTGACTCACCTTCTGTACGTACTTGCTAGATTACTAATTTTTTCTCCAAATTTGAATTAAAAAGCCACGAATTATTCGATGTATAAAATGTCTATAAAAAACTTAAAAACGCGCCAACAAAACACAAATTTTAAGGTTAAAAATTGACTGAAGTTATGTCAAATGTGGGTATGGCCAACCAATCATCTTTCATCTGTGTTAACGATAACGTCACAAATCGTTATTGCAATCAGCCGTAAATAAAGTTTGTCGTTATCGTTATTAACTTTGCCTCCACGCTTTTTCCTTACTACGCAAGCGCAGAAATAACGATAACCACAGAAACGGCTATTTTAACTGGCCCAAAAACTCCCTATTAAATAAATTTATTTGGATTCTTCTGTTTTTAAAAAGCATAAATAGATAATAAACAGCAGTAAGTAATAAAGCAATGGAAAAAATAGTTTTACTAATATGTATTAAATTTAAACATCAATTTTGTAGGAAAATAAAGCAAACAAGTTTGTTTACCCCAGATGTACCTACCAGTTTGTATCAATAAGATGTAAAAATTAATTATATGAAAGAACCTGTTAAAAACCCAAATTTAAAGACATTCTGCAGTATTAGTCATTTGGGCTATCTATGATGCTGCTTGTTTTAAAAGAAAATGTATGACTTTTGTTGGAGTACCAAACCTATTTATATTCTGTGCGAGGTAATTATTTTTTAAATCTTTTTTATGCTTGATAAATTTAGACGCAAAATTCCGAACTAAATTATTTATTGTCATCCAGTAAATCCAGTTAGCATGAAACGTGCTATGTTGTCAAGTTTTTTCATATTTCACTCTTTGTAAACTTTTAACAATTGTTAAGTCCATTGTTAAGTTTAACAACGCGTTCATCACTCGGCCGTTAAGTGGTCATATTTAAATTACTAAGACTTAATTCTTAATTTAAATATTTTTAAAGAATAAAATTTACCACACTAAAATAGACATTGCAACTTTTGTGCATCAAAGTTAGGTTACTGGTGCCTATGTGCGTACAGGCCATATAAAAACATTTTGATAATTTGTTCCATTAGCTAAAACTATGTGAGTACAATCTTACAGTTTAAATTTTAAAACGTACCTTAATTATAATTTCTGTACTTAAAATAAATTGCTGTGCTGGTGTTTAATTTACCAAATAATTTCTTTTTGCGCCTACTCATTACTCAAAAAATTAATTATACAGTATAAGGGGCGATTAACAAGTACATTTTGTTTAAAATTTCACAGCTTTACATTTAGTACTTTTTATAGCCTACTAAATGGGTATTTCCATTAATTTATAGGAACGTGCTCTAAGCCACTTTTAAATATTTAAAAGCGCTGTTATTATTTTTTTACTTCCTTTTAATAAATACTAAATTAAAATTTTATACGCTGTAAATTTCATGACCCAACTTCGAGGTAGAAATATCTGTAATTTCAGAGGTGTTACCTATATTAAATTACAGCAAAGCGCTTTAAATATCCAATACAAAATTGAAAGCGGGTAACGCTATAAATTAATATTTTATCGATTTCTCCTAGCAAGATAAACTATGCTAAAAATAGGTAGGTAAGCATTTACTTGAGCATTGCTAATTTCTTTGCTTTATAGATATGTGTAGTTTAAATAAGTTTTTTAAACTGGATAAATATTTGTTTGCTTTATAGAAACAAAACTATAAGAAATTCCTGTTCCTCCCTTTATCTATTTATCTATCTTTTTTGTGGAGAAAAAAATCCTTATAAACAACCACTTTTATACGCTCGTAGGGGTAGTAATGGGTTCTTACCGACTAAAAGCCCCCCTTACTCTTCTTTTGCCTTAGGTACCGAAATGCTCTATCACATTACTTCGATACCATGGCCACATCTAGAACGATATTTAACCGTATATAAGTTTATTATTAATTTTATTTTTTTAAGGCACAACTGAAATTTTTGTTATAAAATAATTTGCTTTTGAACGTATGATATTTTTGTTGGATAGAGACCAACCAAATTGTACCCTAAATACCAAAACTCTGCTTATAGTAAGTATTTCTATATTATATATATGATACAAATTTTTAAAGTAGGCATAATCCTCTTGCCAAGGAACACGTTCGTTTGTTATAAAATATTGAGCAAATTCATCTCTAACCATTTTTGCTTTTTCTGAAAATCTTCGAAAAATATTTTAAGGGGACAATAAACTATTAGCATTGTTTTGAGCTAATATTGATTCTGTTGGTACGCTATAGTAATTACAATGATTTGTACTTTTTCAAGTTCTAATAAATTTGGTTTTCTTAAATTGCAAAAAACGGAAGAAATACTTCCAAAGATATTTTTAACCATTCTACGGGACCTACTGAGCCGGTAATTAAAAATCCTCACGTGATCCTTTACGGTGCTGTCCTGAATATGGTTTAATTATATTTCTAGTAAGCGCCAAAGCTTCATCGTTACAAGCTACAGGTCGATCTCTACCGGGAAGCGCATCATTATTGTAAAGGTTTAATTTTCCTTTCTCAATAAAATCATACAATTTGGTATGCTTAAATTTTCCACTATCCGAGATTCTTCTCTGAGCTCCGACGTCAACGAATAATAACGAATAATCTGCCTTTTACCAATGCAAAAAGAACAATACTAAAAAAAAATAATATTGTAATATTTATTTCCTGTTTTAATAGGACTTTATATTATAATATGCTTTCCATTCATTAAAGCACCGCAGTGTTAAAAACTTCAAATATCTTCAAATTGACTTGATATTATTTTGCACTCTTGTGGTGATCTATGGGTATCTAAAAAAAATGACTATGGTTACTATTCTAAAACTTTAATGTGCCAAAAATTATATTTTTACACACATACTATACTCTAAAGTTATTATTTATAGGATAAAGCAGAAGCGGACTTAAATGAGTCTTCAACCGAAGAAGAAAATGTAACGAATTCTGATAATAATGTGACACAGTTCAATTACCTGTATACCGAAGAGGCACTGTATGCTAAAAAGGCAGTTGACTCACTAACCGGTAACCAAAACTAAGCTACTGCTGAAAAACCTATACATAAAAAAAATGTCTTATCAAAACATATTTAGAAAACGTAAGCTAGACGAGGATCCCAAACTAACGGATGCTTACAAAATTATGAAGGAAACACAAGCCCGCTGCTTTGGACGAGAGAAAACACAAGATTGGTTTGTCGTCTATGGGCAACCCATCGCTTAAAAATTAAGAACCTATTCCAAAAGCGCAAAATTAATGATTGACTCTGGTATTACCAATATACTTTTTCAAGCAGATCAAGGAAATTATGATAGGATGTCTTATGGAAGTTTTTCTAGCAACATAGTCTAGTTAGTCCCTCTCCTTCCTTTCCATCCCTACCACAAGCCAATTTAGGTCTTACTTGGAGCCTCCAGCAACTTCAGCAACGGACAATAGTCAGCCTTTAAATCATATGGATACACATAATGATAAATCCACTGTACAGAGCTTTGTTGCTGTATTTTACCCTATAAACTACCTACCAGAATTTACAACAGGCTATCCAACAGAAAGTTCCCAATAAGTTTTTAAGTTTTTCATTTATGAATTCACTTTTGTAACTAGTCAATAAAAATAAAGCTTTGGTTTGATCTCAATACTGTATCTTTATGTACTCCCGCAACGTTTCAACTAAGGCTAACCACACTTCGGGTACTATTTGTGGGATAGATTGCGTTGAAACTTTAAAAATATACTGAAGACTGGTAAAGGAATCCCCTGTTGACAGAAATCTTAATGTTATAAGAGAGCGCTCTTTAGCACGTATGGCATTTCTTAACACTGTATCTTTTTTCATTATTTCGGGGACCATATCACTTAAAAGATGTTCAAAGTCTTCTTATGACATACGAGTAAAATGTCCGGTATTAGGTTCTAAAGCGAATCTACTGATAAGTCGGACCTTATTTGTCGCGTTCTTTTATTAAATAAATGCGTCATTCACCATTTTTTATCTTTCTTTGGTTTTTCTTTTTCAATAAACACCACAAACGCGGCACCATATATAAGCAATCCTTTGGAGATTTTTTGTTTTAACGAATGCTCTGAGCGTGAATGGTTTGAGTACGCACGCATATTCGTAGCTTCTCACCGCATGTGTGTGCAAGGCCGTACGCGTGTAGCAAATAAAACAATTAAATTTAGTAAATATAATAAAGGCAACGCTTTCGAAAATAAATATATTTTTATAAAATTATAATTACATAATATAACGAAACTGATTTGTAAAATAAAACTGATTTGTAAAGTTGAAAAGCGAAATTGATTTCTGATTAAAAGTCATTAGAATATGTTTTTATAAGGGTTAACTTTTGTATTTACTTTAAGTAGTATTTTCGCAAAAAACAAAACTTCATTTTTCCTGCCCAATTTTTTTGGCCAGGTGACGCTTACCAACGATCCAGATTTCGTTTTTGAGACCATATGTCTACTGTTGTTTTCATTGCCTGGTTTAATAGTCTCGACCGTTAAAATTTCTAAATAAACCGGGATTTGCTAATTTATCTGCTTTATCATTGCCTTTAATTCTCGTGCGTCTAGGAACCCAGAGGAGTTCTATCTTGTTCTTCCTGGCGGCAAGTTCTATTAGGTCGTTCCGGTCCTCCATTGTGATTTTTGATGTTAAAGGATGGGAGTATAAAACTTTTAAGGCAGCCTAACCGTTTGAGAGAATGAGTATATTATTTTTGTTGTTATCCATTTCCCACATTTTCTTAAATGATGCTAATGGCCTTCGTTTAACTGAAAATTTCAAAGGAAGTTTGGCTTAAGAAAGTTTTTATACCCAGTTACGCACAGACATGCTATTCTTCAGGCGTTAGTCCCAAGACAACTCTACTTTTCCACATCAAATGACCTTTTTTTGCATAAAAAACCGTATTTAGCAGGACGCAGTGCAAAATTTATTTTTTAAAAGTATTAAAACGTTACTTTTATGATTGCTTTCATTAAAAATTTAATGAAAAACCAAAATTATTTCTGCGCTGTCAACCTCTTTAAAAATAAATTTAAAAAAGGTAACAGATTTTTAAATGATAATATTTGTAAGCAAATATATTTGACAATAAAAACTGTTAAAAGAATTTATTTGGTACTAAAAATTGGTAATATAAATTTATTTTAATTATTATTAATTAACCACCTTTTTAAGTTTAATCCCCTACCTACTAACTAATTGAAGACGAAGGTTTTTGTTGAAAAATTAATGTATGTCTAATATTTAATTGTAAATGTATTAAGAATTAGTTAAAGTTATACAGAGTGTTTTCTAATTGGTGGTAAAATTTTCAAAAATAAATCATTTATTAATAATATCTGTTATACCATTTTGGATATTTTAATGGAATTTGGCATACATGTACTATGTATTAAGAGGCATGTTTTAGAGTTCACCATTTTTTTTTAATTTATACTAGTGGCGTTCGTACGGAATTTGACCTGCCTATTTTGGCAGACATTGGTGGTACGCCACTAATTTCTCTTAAAATAAAAATTATTTTTAAAATCACCGTTCATTTTAAGCAAAATTAATCATTTTTTTTTATCCGATGCACGGTTTTCGCTTAAAAAAAAAAAAACTTTTTATCTGCATGATAACAACAATATCGTTAAACAATATAACCATGCAGAGAAATATCTAGATTTAATTGTACTAGGTTAAAACCGTGCGTCGGACTAAAAAAACCAAGAATAAAATTAAAAATGAAAATTCACCTAGAAAAATTAAATCTAAATATTTCTCTGCATGGTGAGATATTGTATACCGATATTGGTATAATCATGCAGAGAAACGGTTTTTATTTTTTAAGCGAAAACGGTGCATTACCTTCATAAATTATTTTAGTAATTTCTAGTATGTAATGACACTATTTTTATTTAAAAGAAAAGAAAAAGTGTATAATATTGGTTCCTGTTATAAATTTTTTATAAGCATTATAAATTTTCAATAGTAATGATGCAATTTATCTACTCTTGTTTTTTTAAGAACTATGCTACTATAACAAAAATAACGGTATAAAAAAGATTAAGTGAAAAAACACTTAAATAAACAGGTGAAACTTTCCGTCATTTATAGAATATAGTTTTTAAGACCCATCGCATCGATTGCAAATGAAATTTAAAGGGTTTATACAGAAAAGATTGCGGGACAGCTGTATCTCGGGCATTATAACAGTTTAAGAAAAAAAATTGTAACCGGTAGTTTTGTATTGCTAAGGCTTACATTCAATTCGTTTTATTATACTTAAGAAATCCTTTATATTATTTCGTAGTTTCATAAAAATTCTACATGTATTTAATATATCATCTCCAAGAACCTACATTACTAAAGTTATATTAACAAAAGCAGTATTTTTTAACTTTTTGCGAGATATTTGATTCGCGATGCGAAACTATTAAAAGGTGCTATGGGGTAATAATTTGAAAACATGATGATTTCACCTATAAGCACTAAGGATACCTAAGGAGCTTTATTTGTAATCCGTGCTCAGCGAGCGTCAACGTCATTCTAAGCGACTAGATAATTCAGACTACGTCATATTGATGCAATCCTCAATGCTCGCTGAGCACAGATTTCAAACAAAGCTTCCTGGATGTAGCAGCATAGTGCACAGTCTCGTACAGTATGCGTAAAAAGTCACTATCAAAATAAAACGTAAAAAATTTAATACTGGCGGTTTAATCAATAAAAAATAATACCCATAAAAATTAGCTCTTCTCTGTTTACTGTTATCGACAAATGTCAAAAATTTCGATTTTTATTTGTTAAGATTTTATAAACATGTAATGTTTGTCAAACCATCTCCTTCTCCCATAAACGAGTGGTATCACCTGTAATTGGTACCATAGTACCTGATAGCTTTTAAAATCTTAGAATAGGAAAGTAAAAATCTGTTTTTTCTATTTCAGACAGTTTTCGCTCAGTAAGCAGTCACAGTGACTAAATCGTTAATTTTTAACTAACATTATTTTGAAAACGGGTAAATATTGATAGGGTATTTTACACAAAAATGCTTAGAATTGGCCATATAATTCTAAAGTCGAAAAATATATGTCGCATCCTTGAGCCCACAGTGTATACACAATGGAAACACTGTGGGCTAACACACCGTGAAAACATCGTATATATGTTCCACTGTTCCCAGGATATCCATATTGTATACATAGTGTATAATTAAAAATTAAAATTCTAATTTATTGTTTTTTTTTTGTATCCATCTTGGATTTAAAGTGTTAAAACCATGGATTTATTTTGTAATCGCGGTCAATACTTACTATGTATTCATCATGGATTTGCTGTGTAAGCGCCGTGGGTTTAGTAAGAAACCACTGTGGAAACACGGTGTGCTTATGGAACAACTACACTGTGAAAACATTGTGGAACCTGTGTGCATTCACAGTTTTTTCCATGAACACAGCGCTTCAACAGTGATTTCACCGTGGGCTCAAGGATACAAGGGTAATTTATTAATTATTTAGGTATTATTATATGTATTATCAGTAAGTAACAATAAAACCCTAAAAATACTCCTAACGCCGTTAATGACTGACTCATAAAAATAAACATCAACCTAGCAAGTGTAACAGAAAATATATAGACGACCAAATAAAATTACTTATTTGCGCAAGTTATCTTCATAAATGAAAACTAAGCTTTCGTCGCCCGCCTGACGTATTCGACCCCGCCGTGCGCCGCGCCGTCGGTTTGCCGCATTGCCAAATTCAAACAGCATTCCTTAATGAATTTAATTATCTTAAACAAAAAAAGATTGAAGGCACTATAATATATTAGTTTTTATACATAAAGATATATTAAACCTAAAGATTAGACCTGTATTTAAAAAATATAGGTGTAATATTTATTAAACGAAAGCATTAAGTGCTTAATACTTAAATAATAAATTAAAAGTGTTCAAAATTTGGCAACAACCTTTTAGTTGTTTAAATTCGGTATAAGTGACGCTGGACTGTACAAGCCGAGTAGGAAAATAAATATCCGACGTTGCCAGATTTTTATATACGCTAATTTATCGTAGTGCGATAGTGTGAGGGGTACAGTCATGTTAAAAAATATTGGCCTGCAACCATAGTGCGTTTGATATGGGTAGTAAGCCAAAACTTTGGGACCGGACTGTAGGGAAAGAACTACCTTAAAGCTTGGAACATTTAAAAAAATTCAAAAATAAATATCGTTTACTACTCCCTGTTGGGTAATGAGCCTGTACAATTTAACTAGCAATTCTATTTTTGAAAACTACTATATTGAGAGATTCACAGTTTAAAATCCATTTGGTTTAATTGTAGCCATATTAAGTAGCCGAAATTCTTGGAAAAGTAACATTGTAAAGAAACATTTTTGT
This sequence comes from Listronotus oregonensis, assembly GCA_019359885.1. Taxonomy (NCBI): domain Eukaryota; kingdom Metazoa; phylum Arthropoda; class Insecta; order Coleoptera; family Curculionidae; genus Listronotus; species Listronotus oregonensis. The sequence goes on along the minus strand of JAHBCN010001793.1, from coordinate 87,625 downwards.
TTATATTAACTTTAAAATAATGATTAAAATTTTAAAAAAGTAGCAAATTGACATAATTTTAAAATATACAGAATGATTCCTAAGTTGACGTTTTTTTTTAACTTTATATAGAACTTATTAAAATAAACAAATTTTTTAACAACTTTTTTTAAAATACTTAAAAATAAGGAACTTACAGTGTGTCGAATACGGTCCTGTCTTAAGTAAGTTGTCACAGCCAAAGAAGTCTTCGGGCTGTAGTGCTTGGACATGTTAATCGTGGTTTTTCCGCACTAACCACAACTAACCACAACACTTTTTTTAACTTAAACCGGCATGACTTGCAATCACCTAAGTCCCGCAAGGGAAACCGTCGCGCGTACAATCTCGAAGCAACGTTTGCAGATCACACTCTCCATAAATGAGAGACATATCGACGTATTCATTGTTTTTGGATTGTGCCATGTTTGCGATTTAACAATGATTTAAAATTAAAATTAATCCACACCTCGTCCGGTAAAACCTATATGACTGATTCTTACTGCGTGATTAACAAGACAAAAATTAAGCGTAAATAAGAAATAAACTATCTTTTTATGCCCAGGCCCACACTAGACACACTTTCAAATAAATTTATGTAGCTTTGTAATTTTTGAGTTTTGTTTAAACGACTTTTATCCACTGTTTAAAAAAGCCTCAAATTAGGAATCACCCTGTATATTGCTCCACCTTTAAGTGATAAACTATTTGTGGTCGATTTTCCTAGGCTCCGCTTACGTCAAAACGTAAATAGGTATTTGCTTTCCTTAATTTAAGCGATGCACTATTACTCTATATAGTAAACAGATTCAAATTTGAAATTGCTTAAGCGTTAATTCTAGCGGCATATTAGTGAAATTCAAACAACTACAAAACGCTTGCTAAATATTTATCTATATGAAGGTATACTAAGCGCTAAATATGTTATTAATTCTATATAAATAAAATATTTTAGGATTTAATAGTGATGAGAAGTGATGATCGCGTTGTTAAATTTAGCAATGGACTTAGCAATTGTTAAAAGTTAACAACGGTTTAGAATGTTTAACAAAACGTCATTGTCAGTGTTATTCAATGATTTTAGTAGGCAACCTGTCAAAATCTGACATTTTGTTAAACATTCTAAACCGTTGTTAACTTTTAACAATTGCTAAGTCCATTGCTAAATTTAACAACGCGATCATCACTCGGCCGATGATGTATTAATGTCAATTTTAGAAAATATCGGACTAGATGATCGAGACATTAAATTAATCAGAAACATCAGCAGTCATTAGAAGTGAGAATCAATTGACCGAGAAAATACGAATAAGGAGAAGCGTGCGGCAGGGATGTTTACTGTCCCCGCTGCTTTTTAATGTTTACTCTGAACAAATTATAAAGCTGGCTTTGAATGTAATCAATAAACAAATACTTATTGGTGGTGAACGTCTAAACAATATTAGGTATGCAGAAGATACAATCATCTTTGCGGATACTTTGGAGTGTTGCAGAGAATAGTCAAAGATATGGACTCGATTTCAACATCAAAAAACAAAGTATATGACAATTAGTAAAAATTAAATACCTGTAGGACAGTTGCTAGTCAATAAAAAACCAATAACATATGTCTATAGCTACGTCGATCTTGGTAGAAATATCAATGACAACTGGAACCACTCAGTTGAGATCAAATAAAGAACTGAGAAAGCTAGAACAGCCTTCATCGAAATGGACAACATTTTTAGACCGAAGCATCCATAAAAAATTAGAGGCATTCGAGATGTGGTGTTACAGACGTACACAGAAGATCTCCTGGGTGGACCAAATCACCTATAATGAGGTATTACGAAAAATGAATAAAACATGTGAAATTTCGAACGAGGTGAAAAGGCGTTAACTCGAATACCTGGGCTACATCATGCGTAACGAACAACGATACAGCCTGTTACAGCTCAGAGGTCCAGGAAGAAGGAGAATCTTTTCGCTTTACAACTTTAGAACATGGTACTCCCTATCAATCACAGGACTCTTTTAAGCAGCAGCCAATAAACTCAGAATAGCCTAATAGACTAATTGCCTGGCCTACCTGAGTACACCAGGTACTATACATACTGGGTTTTTTTTGGCCGGTTCCAAAAGGTTGGTATCAGTTTATTACTTTTTAAATTCTAAAACACGATTTCCCTAAATCAGACCACTTAAATGTAGTATTCCTACTTGAAACAAATACTTCATGAAACATGTGTCATGGGCTCTTGTACTATGAAGAATATGGAAATGAACCATATAAAAATAAATAAAAGTTTAACCTACCTTTAATATTGGCTAAATAAAAAAACAATTTATATGCTATAAAATATAATAAAAATTGCCGCGTTTGCGTTTGGTCTGATCAGCGAAGTTATTTAACGCTGACCCTGATATTTATTTAAAAGGAAAACTAATGGTGCAGACAGTGTGTTTTACTATGTGGTTTGAATAACATTTAAAACTGTATCTCCCACCTAAATAACAAAAATACTAAAAAATAATGAAGGACAGTTTAAAATGTTTTGTTTATTTGTCTAAGGTCTGTGGTGGTTTTATTGACTTTTCTAAATTGTGACAAAGAAATGATATCTCTGAGTATTTAGGTACTTAAATACCATAAACAGGACTAAAAAAATATTTAAAAAATTGCCACTCACTGCACTACTTCATAAACTTTTCATGCGTCTTTGTTGGCTATTAAAAAAAAATGCTCTGGATCTGCATATAAACTAAGAAAATAGATATTTTTTAAAGATTTGCCCTTATATCCTATTTTGTTTTTAATATTATTATTTATATCATAGGTATATAAGACATAAAATAAAATGAAAAGCAAAGAGCTTAATATGGTTAGTTGGTTTGTTGGTTTAAGCGGGGATGGTCGCCCATATTTTGCACTGAAATAAGCCAAAAGAGCTTAATTTGCCGCCATTCTTACATTTTTTTGGTGATGCATGCCAACAATCTAGATATTGCTTTTGAAACCATCTGTTTAGTTTGGTTTTCGTCGCCTGTTTGCCGTCGGCGTTGAAACTTCTAGATGAACCGTTCTTACTAGTCCATCTGCTTTATCATTATCGTCTTTTTCTAAATGTCCAGAAACCCAGATGAGTGTACCATATCGTGTTGGTAAAAGATTTCAGTGCGTAAATTTACAGCAATACATTTAAACTTTAAACTATGTGTTTGGTTTATAAAATTGTACAAAGTTAATATCATTTAATTTAGGTAAATAATGTATTTTAATAAATTACCTTAAACTTTCCCCATTCCGACGATCAATATGAAGGTATCTAAGGGCACTGGAGTCATCCATTTTGCACTTTTCTTGCATCATGTACTAAAATAATTCCAGATTTTTTTATTCTTTTTCACGTGACTGTAAAAGGCGATAGAAATCTTTCAGACTATTGATTTTTTTCTTTGTTACCATAAAAGGCAAAAGAAAGCTTCACAGAGGTCATAGTTGATAGGACTGCCAAAATATTCGTTTAATACCAGTGACAACTAAACAGTAAGAATAGTTAGGTTTGATTGTTGTTAGATAGTATCATTTGTTAACCTGATTGCTAATAGGAACATCTAAAACGACAATTCGTGTTTTAATACAAGGTGTTACGGAACAATATATTTTAAAATGTATTTATTTTAAATACACGCAGGCCATCCGGGTTTAATCCCTAGCTGGGAAAGACATATTAATGTAGTAGTTATTTAAAAATAACATCCAAGGTGGCATTACCGCGTTGTCTAAAAGGTGCTGTGAAATGCAACTATTACATCTTTTAGTGCTTGGAACTGGGAAAAAATGGGTTGAACATCAGAAAACCCGGCATCTACGGTCCTCTAGTACTTAGGCATAGATTCTTCATGGGCTGTCATAAAGAATAAAAAAACTAAGTATTTTAAATTTATACTTTGACCTTTTTCTTTTCTTTAATATTTTAAAAGTTCGTTATTCTTTTTTTTGCTCCTAAAATATTCCTTACAAGAAATATTTAATGATTTTTATATATTAAAAATACAAAAAAAAATAGCAATTTGTACTGTTCTTCGTATGATAAAAATGGTTATGTTTTAAAATGTAAATATTTTGCTCTAAAAGAAGAAAATATTTGAATATAAAATTTTAATTAATAAGAGCACTAAAAGATACAAATTTAACTACCGCCAAAGATTACTTCACCTAAGCGATACGGTGCAAAATTAATCGCTATTTAAAAGTGTTAGACAATGTAGTAGTTTCAATAACACTAAAATCTTGGACTTTTATTGTCTTTATTTGTTAATTGTCATACAATGTTTTGGTAAGTGAAGTATCTCCAAGCGTTTTCACAGTAATCACTTGAAAACGGTTGGAGTTACAACATTAACCGGAACGTTGTGTAACAATTAACAAATAAAGACAATTTGATTTTGATTTTAGTGATATTAAAACACTAATAAACTGTGCTTTATTTTTACCCTAAAAGTTTAGTTTACCTTTTCCAGCCAGTACATTATACAGGGTTATCCAAATTAAGTGTCCACCATTGGTAACTTTGTTATTAGTGAAAATACAAAGTTGTTTAAATTAGAAAACTAGTAGCATTTTTAACGCTGGTAAAAAGGAGAAATAGAAAATAACAATTGAGAAACGTATTTTTGTGTTTTTCAGTAAAATAACATTTTTTTAAATAGAAGCCCCTCTATATTATATTTTTTTTCTGTTAAATCATCAAATTTTAAACAAAAAAGTTTATAATGACTTTTCGGCTAGAGTCAAAAATAAAGTCAAAATAACCATAAATATTTTTAATTAATTGAAGTATTAAAATATTTAGACGGCTATGAAAACAACATGGCCTTCGCGATTTGACAGCATTAAGATAAGCGACAAATTGCTTAACTGGACATACTCGCAACTAGAAGGCTTTGGAAAACAAATACTTGTTTATAAGCTTTATTGTGTCAGTCATTAATTTAAAGAAAAATATTCTCTCATAAAGAAAAGTGTGATATGTTAGAATGCTATTTAGTGTGCAGAAAATCCTCCTTGAAAGCAAGAGAATACTACAGTGAATTATATCCCGCTCGCATTCAACCGTATGAACGATATTTTCTGAGACTTTATCGAAAATTTAGGGGCAACGAAAATGTTTTTGCTAAAAAAAGGGCAAAAAAATAATTCACAATAAGCGAGGCCACGGAAATTGCAGCTATTGGATATTTCGAAGCTTATCGTGAGAATTGAATACCAGATATTCTCAAGGACTCTAATTTCAGTTATGGTACTGTTCAAAGGATTTTAAAAAAGTACAAATTTATTCCGTATAAGTACCGACCAGTTCAAACGCTTTTGGCAATGGATCCAGAAAGAAGACTTGTTTTTTGCCATTGGTATCTTAACTTCTGTGGCCAAAATATAACTAACTTTCGCTACATTTTATGGACAGATAAATCAAATTTCTCAAATTCTGGAATGTTTAAAAGAAAAAACCACTATTATTGATCAAGAGTAAATCTTTTGTTAGTACATCCAAGAGGCCCACAAGTCCGTTTCAGTTTCAACGTTTGGTGCGGTATAATTGGTTCAAAAATTGTTGGTCCGTTCTTTTATGAGGGCACCCTAACTGGTGAAAGATATGTGGAATTTATGACAGAAATTCTGAATAATTTCTTAGACGAATTCGATCTTATAAGTAGACATCATCTGCATTTTCAGCAAGATGGCGCACCTGCCCACAACTCCAGAGGTACTTATCATTTTCTAAGTACTACTTTTAATGATCAGTGGATAGGATTATTGGCCCAATCCAGTGGCCTCCCAGATCACCAGATCTAATCCCACTTGATTACTTCTTGTGGGGTTACTTAAAGAACCAAATTTACAAGCGAAGGTACGATAACGTCGACGCTTTAAAGACTGCAGTTAGGGAAAAGATAACCCAGATAGATGGTAGGACCATACTTAAGACAGTTCGAGCAGTTGAAAAACGTGCCCAAAAAAGGAATAACATCATACCAGTTGGATTTCGCCTAAAGTCGCCAATTCCAGGTGAAAGAGCCAAGCGTATTCTCGAAGAAGCTAGCAAATCTCTGCTCCGATCTCAGATAAACTACCACCGATGGAAAAAATCACAGCTCCTGCAAGAAGTTACCCAAAGATATGAAGAAATCAAGGAACAAGTACAAGAAGACGACTATAATCCCATTTTCCAAAAGATCCAAAGAACATGCGAGAAGGCCAAAGACGATCTAAGTAAAAAGCACCAGAACAAACTAAACAGACTTTACGGTAAACAACCAACCGATGAGAGTGTCAACAAAAGGACTATTATTAACATGTCCTCCAGAACTCTTTCGAAAACAGAAGAACATCTTCTAGGGAGAGGGCTAAACTTTGCCATAGCCCCAAAACATACACCGATTTTAGACATGATTAGTAGTCTAGAAACAATACGACTCCAGGGACCAGAAGCGGAAGAATTTCGATGGAAAGTTAGAACTGTCTTGGAAAGAAAACAAAGTAACTCCACTAATTTAAATGAAAATGAACTAGTAGCTCTTAAAGAGCTTCAAACTGATAAAACTATCAAAATTCTTCCAGCAGACAAAGGGAATGCCACTGTAGTCATGGATGCAATCACTTACGATCGAAAAATAGACGAAGTTCTTTGGAAAGGTAAATACAGATCACTTGATCAAGATCCAACAGCATCCATAGAGAACAAAATTTACAGGACCTTAAGGAAATACAAAAACTTTCTCACCGATGAAACAAGAAAAACTTTAACACCACATAACAGTAAACCTCCTCATCTCTATGGACTACTGAAAATTCACAAGGATAATACACCCTTAAGGCCCATCACCAGTTCTAGAAACGCACCCACGACTGCATTGGCAAAACACCTTTTAGACCTAATTAAACCACTAGTCGGTAAGACTCCATCTGTTGTTAAAAACTCTAGTCATTTTGTTGACATCCTCAAAAATGTAGAAATAGGACCAGACGATACTTTTGTTAGTTTTGATGTAGAAAGTCTATACACAAACGTACCAGTAGAAGAATCGTTAAGCATTATCCGAGCCAAGCTTAAAGAAGATAAAACACTAGTAGAACGGACCCCCCTGCCACTGGATGGAGTGATGGAGTTGTTGGAGCTTTGCCTCCGTAGTTCCTACTTTCAGGTGAAAGATGAGTTCTACGCACAGGATGATGGGCTTCCCATGGGTTCATCGCTCTCCCCAGTGGTAGTTAATATTTATATGGAATGGTTTGAGGAACATGCAATTAAAACTTCAGTAATTAAACCAAAAGTTTGGCTAAGATATGTTGACGATACTTTTATTGTATGGACAGGTAATGACGAAGAACTTTAAGGTTTCTTAAAACATCTAAATTGCATCCGACCTTGTATCAAATTCACAATGGAGAAGGAGCAAAATTCGGCCTTACCTTTCCTCGACGTTCTAGTCAAACGAAATAATGGACATGTACAAACCTCGGTATACAGAAAACCTACCCACACTGGACAATATTTACACCAAAATTCTAATCATTCTAACGAAACCAAAGAGGGGGTTATACGTACTCTATACAATCGAGCAGTGACCTTATGCAACAGTAGGGAATCCCTGCAAGAGGAAATAGGTAACATAATTAGGGATCTTAAGCAGAACGGATTCAGTGAAAGACTAGTAAACGAAACAATCAAAAAATATCAAAATAAGACAAGAAACTCTAACTTGAACGAGACTCTACGTGACCAAATATTCATGACAATTCCATACATTAAAGGAACTTCGGAAAAGATCCGCAGAATCGCGAATAAGTACAATATTAAAACGGCATTTAAATCCCAAACTACTCTAAGAAGTATTCTCACCAAAACGAGACCAGACAATAATGTTTCAAACAATGACTGTATCTACCAAATTCCCTGTGATTGTGGTGAGGTATAAATTGGGGAAACAAAGAGACCTCTCGAAGTAAGAGTTAAAGAACACAAAAAACATACCGAACGAGGTGAAACGTCGAAGTCAGGTATTGCCGAACACGCTTGGTCAAAACAACACCGCATACAATGGTCGGAAGCAAAAACCATTCATAAAGAAACCCACTGGAAGGAAAGAAAATTTAAGGAAGCTGCAATTATTGTAAACAACCAAAATGTATTTAGCAAACCTAGTGTAGAAATTCCGAATATCTGGTTGCCGTTGCTGAACCGTGAAAAGTCGGTCAAGCTTCAGTGAACAAGGGATAGTATATAAGTCGTAGCTTTTAGGAATAGCTTTTAGTTATCACTTGAAAACGGTTGGAGATACATCACTAACCGAAACGTTGTGTAACAATTAACAAATAAAGACAATGGAAGTCCAAGATTTTAGTGTTATTGAAACCATTACATTGTCTAACACTTTCTAAGAAATCATTTATTTAATAAGATAACTTTTAACTATTGGAAATAAAAAAATGTTTCTTAGGTCAAAAAATGCTCTTTAAAGCATAAACGCCATAACCAATTTTCATAAAAATATTTAAAGTGGTATGAAAATGACAATAAAATATTATTTTTTGCTTAAAATGGGTCCAAGAATCACACCCTTGAATATTAGCATGTTATAAGGAAACACCCTCAGTCGTGCCACACGTCACCTACTTGGAATTGGCAAAAGAGCTCATTCGAAATTTACATATCCGTGAACTAAGGCGAAGCCATTTTTCATTAAGTGTGTGTAAAACAACTTCTGAATGTTTTTGCGTAATATACCTACATGGCGCACAATATCATCTTAACCTGTCGATAGTAAAATTGGTTGGTTTAAAATTACTTGACGAGATGGCGCTAGTTGCTTCTTACGTTCAGTTGTATTGAATTACGATTGTTCTTAAGCTGGCTGCTTCGCAGTCAAGGGTGTCTACGGCCTACATTCGTTTTGGCCATCTCCAACAAGGGTGAAACACGTGTTATCGGATTGGCTGGACCCGGGGTTATCCATTTGCTTGAAGGCCAATCAACCAAGCTTAGTAGTCATATCTAACAGGACTTTTAATCCTTCTTTTCAGTTCATTAAGAAGCCTATTTGCCCAAAGAAACTTTACCTAATAAAATATATATATATATATATATATATATATATATATATATATATATATATATATATATATATATATATATATATATATATATATATATATATATATATATATATATATATATATATATATATATATATATATATATATATATATATATATATATATATATATATATATATATATATATATATATATATATATATATATATATATATATATATATATATATATTTTGCCGCTTTTAAGTCTTATTGTTACAATTAAACTGCGCGCGATTGTTTTAAAATCCGACTGGAAAAAATCCGTCGTATTATAATACGACTGACGGTATGCAAGGCGTATAGCGATCGTTGTATTGATTAGCTGTTAATTTTTAAGTAATGTTTTTGGTTTTCGAGGAATAAAATTGCTGGTTGCCAATTTATTTAGATTATAAATATTATAAAAGATAAAACAATTTTTTTAGGAGAAGCTTCAAGGTTACTTTCAAAATTTAATGGAGAAAGATTTAAAAAGTGTTTTTTAAGTCAAGCAAAGCACAGTGTCACATTCACATGACATGTTGTCAGTGGTATTATAATACCACGGATTTCATCTAGTGAGATTCCAAAATAATCGCGTGTAGCTTGATTTTAACAATAAGACTACAAAGCGGCCGGCCGATTACAATAAGGCTGCGACATATACATATTGACAAAATTTAACGTTTGCCTAATAAAGACCTATTGTGCTTGATTTAATTAAACTAGATTATCCGAGTTCCTCCCATTTATCTTTTGCCATCTTACAAACTTAAGGTATCATTTAGCAGATTTTATGATCTAGAAAGTTAGGGTCTAAGAGATGCGAGTCTATTACCTATTTAAGTCACTTTTGCCCTATGTTATCTGTTACGGAAAATAAGGTATATAATTTATGGGCATTAAAGTATACAGAAGTTAATGTTGCTTTTATATTTAAGTAAATTTAATTGTAAAAGATATAATTATTATTTTGAAAATGTTTAACTGATGAAAGCGTTGCTTAGTTCTTAAATACCAAAAATACATTATGTTTAAAAATTTGTGTGCTCTCTAAAAATATTTTTTTTATCCATTTAAACTTAAAAATGTATGTCTGTAAGAAATTATAAACTATTTTTGTAAACACATCAATAGACATGTTTATGTGTCTGTATTTTCCAACAAGAGACTAATCTATTTAACTTTACTCAGAGTACCTTCTTAGACCTCTCACTTTCAGGATCTTTTTCTTCCGTAAAAAAGGGCCAGCTTTTATTATCTGGCATCCATTTACATACTAAACTTGTTAGGAATTCTTGTAAAGTACAATATATTAGAAGCTTCTGACTCTTTTTTTGCTGAAAAGTTCGTGATTGGGGTGGTAAAATATTTTATATAATTGTCAAAAATAAATTTAATTTTTCATTATTTTGGAGAATTCATAAAAACTATGTACTTTAGAAAGAAATTACAATGTAAAAGGTGTTTTATTGTTTTGTATGTTTTATTGACTACAAAATACTTAAAGAAAACAGCAAAGTGCTGCCATTTTAAGAAATGCATTTTTGAGGTAAGGGTGAATTGGAAACTTTTTAGTTTATTAATTTTAACTTTAATTCTATGCTAAAAATGTTTATATTTAAATTTTATATCCCTGTAGAACCTCTTAAAGCCAAAAAAATATTTGACAAGAATATAGGAAAAAAAAAACAAAAAATGCATTTTTTTTATTTTTTTAATTGTTGCCGAATAACTTTCTTTTACGTGAATTTTGGAACATTATTTGCTTTAAAACTAATATATTTTATTATTTTCTTTAAAACGGTTTTTGGTAAAAGTCTTTAGGTTTGGTAGTATTAGAAACACTTTTTTTAAAGTTGGCGTAATTGGGTTTTTTTTAATTATGAATGTTTTTTTTCCAACTATGACCTATAATTTTTTGTTCTGTCAAATTTGGTTATATACATTATTATATAAAAACAAAAGCTCATTTACCCACCTTTAAATTGTGCCAGAAAAAATTGTGTAAGCTAAACAGTTATTGAGATATACTTTTTTTCTTATATTTACCGTTTTGTTTGAATGAAATACTTTTTAAATAATTCTATTAATAGGTCAAAAACTAATATTTTAGAAATCATTTTTTTTATTTGTAAATTTAAATAATAAAGGCTTATAAAAAGTATTTTAATTTGTATACAAAAAAACAATAAATATTTGGGTAAAATTTTTAATTTGTGTCTTTATTAATACAGAATTTATAACCTAAAACTTACTTTCTTAGTCATTTAATATAAAACAGGATATGCACAGATTCATTAACTTTTATAGGTACAGCTTTTTTAAAATTATCACAAGCAATACCATAAGTGTAGTTCTTATAAACATTTATTAAAAAACTATCAGATAGTCCAAAAACTTCCACAAGAGGGTTTTCTAAGTTTTCATTGTCACAGGTCAATTTGTGAAGCTTTGGTGCGGAGAAGATATAATGGTGAAAATTGGTATTAGTCCATGTGTCGCAGTTTTTCAACCTTAGATGAGAGTAACCTATTTTCGAGTGTCAATCTTGACTACTATTAATTTTACATACTTTAGCGAAGCAACATTTTAAATGTCGTAAAATAAGCTTTACTTTTCATGCTATATTGCATATACCTTAATAATCGGAAAAAAAGTTATAGGACAAAAAATAAAGAAAACATTAAAAAAAAAAAAATACGATAAGAAAAGCCAATTTAAATATATATATATATATATATATATATATATATATATATATATATATATATATATATATATATATATATATCAGAGCTGTCAAAACTTGAAGTACTTGAAGTAAAAAATCAACCAAGTACTCGAATTTACACGCCTTAGATAATCGTACAAACAAGTTAAAACAAGAAATATGCGCAGTCGCTGCTGTTTCTATTGTATTGCATTACAGCGCTTATTTGAATTGGATCCAACAGCAAGACAAGTGTAAGTATTACTGAGAATTAGGCTTTTTGTTCTTTTTTCGAAATCAATCCTTATAAAAAATCCTTTATTTTGATATCCAATTTGTTATATTTAATAATGATTACTAACAGCCATTTTTCATGACAATTTTTTTATCGAACGCATTTAGGATACGAGACAGTTTCCAAATCACTCCCGAAAATGTCAAAAACGTGACAGTTCATGAATATTCTAGTGGTGCGATTTGACGTTTGATGGAGCGGTTCCACTAATAAAATGGAAACCACATCAAAATTGAAGTTAGGTTGTTCTGACTTGATTTTGTGTTGATGGGAAATTAAAATATTTCCCAAGAATAGGTGTTGGGTACCAACCTGCTGGGCACCCATATGAAACACTCGCTTTTGACTGATGTATCGGATGCCAACGGGCGCCAACGCCAACTTGTTGGCAACCACAAGGAAAAACCCCATTTTGGGAAAAACCGAGTACGGCATTGTAGGCCTGTTGCCATAAATTTACATACGAAATTTTACATTATTTCGGAGATCGGATGCATAAGATCCCGACTTAAAACGGGACACTTAGCAACCTACTTGTTTCCTAACTACAGTTTTTAACGACTGGCCTACTTTCCAATGACGTAGCGCTTAGTTCTTAAAGCTTTTAGAGTTGTTGGAAACCCCGTTTTGAGGAATAAACCCTCTACTTCCTTACAAAAAATACTACTCAAGTATAATTTGTTTTACTTGAATACTTGGTGTACCTCAAGTACTTTTTTTTACTTCAAGTAGTTTGTTTTACTTCAGTACTTTTCAATTTACTTGAAAATGCAAGTACATTTAATGAATACTTGTTACTTGTACTTGAAGTATTATTTAGAATACTTTGAATTATATATATATATATATATTATATATATATATATATATATATATATATATATATATATATATATATATATATATATATATATATATATATATATATATATATATATATATATATATATAATATATATATATTATATATATATATATATATATATATATATAATATATATATATATATATATATATATATATATATATATATATATATATATATATATATATATATATATATATATATATATATATATATATATATATATATATATATATATATATATCTCGGTTACCAGCGATCCTAAAATCTTTAACTCTTAAACCGTTTAAAAAACATGTTAACATATTTTCTTACTGTAGCCTGTACTTAATTATACGTAAAAAAAAGTTATATAGCAATATTTAAAAAATTAAAAATTGCATTTTTAAGTTTTTTTTCTTTGGTACTTTAAATATATTTTCGTAATTTTTTTAAAAGGTTATACTTTAATTAAACATTTTTTTTTATTTTGAGACAGTCCTCGAAGGCTAATGCCTAAGTACTAACGTTCCGTGGGTGTCTTAAGTGTGATGAGAGGGAGTTTGTTCACTCGGGACTTAAATATTTGGAGATTGGGAGGAGAAGAAAAAACATCTGCGGGCAGCAGGTTCTATAGTCTTGACACTCTAGGGATGAAGGAACGAAGAAAACGGGAAATTCGGGGCTTCTCTAACTGAACTGTAAAAAATGCATAAAAGTTGCACTACGTGTTGCTCTGTTGGAAGCTGCCAGAGAAGGAATTATACTGGCCAACTCCTCTGAGCAGAAGCCGTGAAAATACCTAATAGAAGAACGACAGATTCCCTACAGCTCGACGGTGGGCAAGAAGAGGAAGAACATTTAATTTTGAACAACTCTTTTTCCAATTCAAGTGTACAAAAGTGCATAGAATTTAAGGTATATTGAAAAGTTAAGATGTGGAGAAATTCATTTCAAAAAACGCACCCTTTAAATAGCAGTAATTCATGGATTTCTCATATTTTAGGGTCAATCAAATATGTAAAACAATAAAATTTTGATAAGTCTGTAGTTCCTTTTAATTCACTTTTTTAAACATAGTCAACTGCTTAAAAAATATATTAAACAAATGTCCCTACAAATCTGTAGGTTTGTAAAGAAAATGCAATGTTTACGTACATACGATTCTGTGGTAAAAAATTAACCTTATAAAATATGAGTTTATTTTTACCAAAATTTAAATTGCTTAAAAATGTTCTTTTTTTCTTCTTAAACTAGTTTTTCTAATTAAAACGTATTTGCCTGGAAACAATTACCTAAAAAAATATATTACTTATGCATTTTTATTTTAAAAGCTAAGCTAGGATATTTAACTTAACGATTTTTTAAAATATTTGTTATCGAAAAAGTGGGTTTTTAATTAAAGAGCTCGCGCAAAAAACGGGATATAGTCAATTTTTCAGGAAATTAAAAAACCACCGTAAATATTTATTTAAAAAAATGGTGGTATTTCAAAAAGACACTTTTAATTGAATGGGTTGACCTACTAATTGACAAATATTATTTTTGTTTAAAAAACGACATTGGATATATCTGGTTTTGCATACAAATAACCCACAGGGAGCAAAAAATTGTATTTATTTTAATTTAAATAGACGAAACAAGTTAGCTTTAGTAGTGATTCTAAGGAAATTAAATATGTTGTATGGGCTTGCAACAGAATACGCATATACTTGTTTATTTAGATAAACCAGCTTTTGTTTGTGAAATGTGGATATAACCGGTTTTACTTCAAATGTCAAACTTTACTTATCGATGTTAATGGGATTAACAGCCACCAAATTATAAGTTTTTATAAAAAGTGAATATATCTGCTTTAGCACGCCAGCTCGTCAATTATATTAATTTTTATCTACACATCTGCCAAACCTTTTAAATATTATTAGCTTTTTTCGGGTTCGGCAAATTACTGTTCTAAGACCGTCCGGCGCCTGTGCAGTTCAAAATGGCCTGTTCAAGTTTAAAAAAACTGTTCTCGGACGTTTTAAGTCTAAGTTCGAGATTGTCTTGGATTACATTGGAACAGTTTTGGAATCGTCCGTATCAGTCCGCACTTTGTGGCAAGAATCGTTTCTGGGCTATTGAACGCATGCGTAAATTGATTAGTATTGAGGTTAGTTTTGTCGAAGTCGTGAGAATTTCAATTAATTAAATTTTGTGTTTTATTTCGCTTGATGCATTGAAATAAAAAAAGAAATATTAGGAATTAGGTTATGTTGTTTGCGTTCGAGATTTTCAAATATCTGATAATTTTGGAACTGTCAAAGAACGATTTTAAGTATTGAGCTGACGAGCATACAGTGCTGGGTTGTTTTCGGATAGTTTAAGAATCGTTTATAAAACGGAACCCGAAAAAAGCTATAATATTATTACTTTGATTTACTTCAAAAGACTTTCCAAAGATTATTTTACCTACACAACTTACCTTTTCATAAGTTGAGCAAAATATATATATATATATATATATATATATATTTTTTTTTATTAATGTCTTTTACTCCTTTATTTTAGGCACCTACTTGTCATTGTTGTCAACGAAAAGAAATAAATGATATTAAAAGAGGGATCATGTTTATCCAGCTTTTATTTGGAAATTTTAAATGTTCATGACCTGTTTGCCAATTTAAGGCATATGTTACCCTCGGTAATCTAAGACACATTCGGGCCTACCGCACGAATGTGTGTATATTACCATAAAAGTTTAAGTGTTTTTTCCCTGAAATGAATTTGTTACGTTAATTCACTTGGGTATTTAAATTATTCGTAAAAAAGTGGTTTCCAAATGTATATGATTTTGAAAATTGTTCCTTGACTCACTCATTGACTCATTAAAGTTATGGGGCACTTCTCGAGGGAATAGACACTTAAAATTTGGTAGGTAGTAGATATTAGGACATAACTAAAATAAAAATTTTAAAAAGTGCACATTTTTACCAGAAACGCCATTAGAAAAGTCTGCAATCTGATTAAAACTAAGTTCATGAGGTCATTATTTAGAATTTAAAATGTAGGCAGAATTTTATTCCATTCATGAAACTCAGAAAAAGAAGAAGAGATCACACCAAAAACACTTTCTATCCAAAAATCCTGGTTTCTTAAAGTACGGAGGTCTAAAATTAAACCAAGTTCTTTTTTGACTTGGCAGGTTTTTGATCTGTCTGTATTAAATGACAAAAACTGTCTGGATTAGTTAAAAATAAAACATTCAATAATACACATAAATCCGTAAAAAGCTTGCCAAGTAAAAAAAGAACTTGATTTGATTTTAGATCTCACTTTAAAAAGCCGAGATTTTTAAATAGAAACTTGGCCCTTATTTTACATAAGAGTTTTTGGTATGATAGAAATTACATAGGCAAAAAGGTTATATTTTAGATCACTTAAAGTTGACAGCTAAGTCTCTAAATTAATTACCATGTACCGGGTGTTCCACTAAGAGAGGTAGTCGGCTTTATATCAGAAACTATTAACAGTATAACTTTCGGAAGAAAATTTTTTAGATAAAAGCGACCAAGAGAAATTGCTGGAAATTATTTTCAAGTCGTGGATGGCGCTAGGGCGTAAGGGTAACGTCAAAATATAAAATATACTTATCTCAAAAAATATTAAATAAAGTGTATCAATAAGTGGCACTATTTTAATCTTTAATGTTTCTAAACAAGGCTTCAGGTGTAATTTTTGTCAGTTCTAAAATAAAGTGGTGGGGAAGGCTAAGTTTAATTTAGAAAAGTGCTTAATAACTCCGGTTTGCTTTTAACCCAATTTAGTGAACATGGTCTCGTTTAGAAGAGCATTTTAAGCATATTTTCAGGTGTATAAACTATTGCTACACTCATCTCACAAACGCCGCTAGAGGGCGTCAAGGTAAAAACTAACATATTTTACGAAATTTTTGAAAAATTTAAGTACAATGATATATACCTTTTTACTATTTAAATAGAGAAAAAAAATTTCCAAAAAAACGGGGAAACCGTATTTAATATCCTTTTCAAACCGAATATATTAGCAAAAATATAAATAAGATATAAAGACGTAACGCATTTAACGACACAATGTTTTCTACTAAGCCGATTTCTTTGGTAAAAATTATATTTATAAATTTTTACAAAATCTAATGACAACTGCATGATTTTACTTATTTTAACTCATTTAACGATATTAAACAACATTAGATGATTACTAACCTATAACGTAATAATCCATCGAGCGTGGTCCTATCAAGTTAGCTTTGATAATAAAGGATGCTAAAATGTCAAAATCCCAACAATTTTTATTTCAAAATATTATTTTTAGTGTTGTGCTATTGTGTAAAAATGCCTTTGATGCTTAAGGATTAAACTCCACATAAGCTAAAACGTTGATGACATTTTCCTCAGTTCTACGGCGTCTGCGGTGTAAGGGGCGAAAAACACTTCCCGTGGTACATTTTTAAAGAACACTATAGCACAACACTAAAAATAATATTTTGAAATAAAAATTGTCGAATTTTAGACATTTTAGCATTCTTTTGTTTTTAAAGCTAACTTGATAAGGAACACGCTCGATGGATTATTACAGTTATAGGTTGGTAATTATCTAATGTTGTCTAATATCGTTAAATGAGTTAAAATAAGTAAAAATCATGCAGTATGTCATAAGATTTTGTAAAGATTTATAAATTTAATTTTTACCAAAAAAATCGGCCTAGTAGAAAACATTGTGTCGTTAAATGCGTTACGTCTCCATGTCGTATTTATATTTTTGCTAATATATTCGGTTTGAAAAGAGATATTAAATTGCGGTTTTCGCCGTTTTGTTGGGTTTTTTTTTCTCTATTTAAATATGTTAAAAGGTATTTATCATTGTATTTAAATTTTTCAAAAAATTTCGTAAAATATGTTAGTTTTTACCTTGACGCCCTCTAGCGGCGTTTGTGAGACGAGTGTAGCAATAGTTTATACACCTGAAAATAATGCCTAAAATGCTCTTCTAAACGAGACCAAGTTCACTAAATTCGGTTAAAGCAAACCAGAGTTATTAGCACTTTTCTAAATTTAACTTTAACCTTCCCCCACCACTTTATTTTAGAACTGACAAAAATTATACCTGAAGCTTCTTTGTTTAGAAAACATTAAAGATTAAAATAGTACCACTTATTGACACACTTTATTTGATATTTTTTTTGAGAAATGTATATTTTTATGTTTTGACATTACCCTTACGCCCCCTAGCGGCCATTCCAAAGACTTAAAAATAATTTTCAACAGTTTCCCTTGGTCGCTTTTATCTAAAATTTTTTTCCCGAAAGTTATACTACTAGTAGTTTCTGAGCTATAGCCGACTACCTCTCTTAGTGGAACATCCGGTACAGTTGTACAGTAATAGAATTCTAATGTTTTTGCACTGTAGGGTAAAAAAGTACTTTTTTATTTTGAAACTAATAAGAAAAAAATAACAATTATATTTAAACTGAACTGTAGAAAAAAAATAGTTCCAACGCAAATGTTGCAGATTTTTAATTTTTCTTCTTTATTTAAATAATGTTTAGTCCAAACCTTTAAGCAAATACTTATGGGCGCAGCTTTGCCGCTCTGCCTTGCGAAGAAGCACATAAGAGAGTAAGAAGAACAAATATGTAACCTAATTTTTTTTCGCTCCAACGTGCTGATTGATCGACAAGGAGGGTCTGAACAATCAGCACGTTGCTAAGAAAGAAAGAGAAAAAACTAGTTTTTTCCTCTCGCACGCTTGTTCGTACGGCCAAGCGACAGGCTGCCTCTATAGGTATATGTTCAAAGGCCCAAACAAAAGTGTTAAATTAAGAGTTGTAATTTTCATAAAATCCAAATGGGCTAGATTTATTAAATCGCGCTGAAATTAGGATTTATTAAGTGCTTCTATTTTGTTGTTTAAATTTTAAGTTTTATAAATGTTTATAAGAACGTTCTCCGATAATACAAAATTTTACAAATTCTAAGCAAAAATACAAATTGCCGTTTTTTCTGATTTATGATTAGATATTTAAAGTTAGCTGGGGCTTAAACTACCTAAAAGAAGTATTCTCCGATTAACAAAATATAATTTTTAGAAAACTTAAAATCACTTTTCGTAAATTTTCAAAAATATGGGAAAGTAATTTGTATTTTTTAAATGCCTTTTTTTAATTTCTATTTAATATATTGTTAAACTTGTAATACTCTAAGTTATTAAATAAATACACTTGAGTAATTATTGCTCCCAAATCAATGTTAAACTTCCGCTCTGACAAATCAGCGTACAAAATTAAACTTTTTATAAAAATAAATATTCTTTTTAAAGATTTTCGATTCGACCTTTCGTACTGTCTCCATCGAATAATTAACTAAAAGATGTCTCGATCAGATAAAACTTGATTTATAATGAAAACTTTCATTTATTGTTCGTAATTAGCAACACCTTGATAAAATGGAATATTTTCTTTTAGGTTAACTTGCCACGATATATATTAGATAAGACCTATACGTTTTATACGAGTCATTTATTAACTAAAGAATAAAACCTTGGTGCTAAACCAATTATATTTAATGTTTTTAAGAAGAAACATAGATAAACTTTATATAAATAAGATTAGATTATTATATTATTATATAGCATCTTAGACTTTTAACATAGGTATATAAAGATTTGATATAACTATTTTTGAATACATTTAAGCATTTTAAAATACAAAAAAACTCTGCAGGCATATATTAATCCATAAATTTAAAATAAAATAAACAGTAGCAAAAATTGCAACTATAAACTAGCTTATCATCCTAATTTATTGCCTAGTAAATTTTATAAACCTCCTCAGTAAAAATATTTTACTTCCTAACTATACAAGCATTAAGTAAAAACGAGTTTACCCACGTCAAAGTTAGAAAGTTAATATGTTTATGCCAAATGAGGGATCCCAGGATCCATTAGACAAATTATGCTTGAGCTGGCATGTCTAGGCCATAAATAGTTCGGCCACAACCCCTTTTTAATGGCGGTATAGATTTTCCTTACATCCTTATTCTTAAAAAAAAACACAAAAATAATATATATATATATATATATATATATATATATATATATATATATATATATATATATATATATATATATATATATATATATATATATATATATATATATATTATATATATATATATATATATATATATATATATATATATATATATATATATATATATATATATAACTTTAGAAATACCGGTGTTATCTCTCAAATGTAAAACAATTCTAAAAAATTTATATAATTGTATGTAAGATAATTTGTATACTAACAATAAAATACAGATTTTATAACATAGCTTTTTTCAAACCAAATAAGAAAAAAAACAAACATTCGTAAGGACAAAAATGAAAAAACTTTTATAAACACCTAATTTTACACCAAGTTTATTTAATATTTGGTGGCGAACCCTCTACTCTTGATCACGGCTTGGCACCTTCTGGGCATCGACTCAAACAGTTTCTTAACCACGTCGAGGAATATTGCGTTCCAGGATTGTACTAAGACTTTGAATAACTCGTCGTTATTTTTAAATTTGTCCCTGTATGTATGCCTGACATTGCCTTCCAACTGGTCCCATAAATTTTTTAAGGAGTTTAAATCTGGACTTTGGGCTGGCCATTTCAAAACCTCAACTTGTTTGTGTACTAAAAAGTCTTTAATTATTTTTGAGGTATGTTTGAGATCGTTGTCCTGCATAAATCTCCAGTTTAAAGGTAAATTAGTTTCAGCATAAGATACCATTCTAGTGCGCAGAATATTAAGGTAAAGATAGCGACCCACAATTCCATTTATGCATACAAGTGGACCCATACCATGCCCTGAAAAACATCCCCAAACTTTGATGTTTCCACCTCCAAGTTTTATGGTGGGTGTAGTATATTTCGAAATAAACATTTTATTGACAGGACGTCTTACTCACATAATACCGTCCAATCCAAACAAATAATACTTGCTTTCATCTAATCAAAGTACATTTTGCCATTCGTCGTAGGTCCACGTTGCATGTTCCAAGGCAAAGTCTGACCTGTCTTATTTTTTTGTAATAAACGTTTTTCGGGCTGGTCTTTTGGCATTTAAGTTTACTTGATACAAATGCCTTCTAATGGTTTTAACAGAAAGTGAAATAGATGGATACTATTTTTCTAATAAAAAATAAAAATGGGTATTTCCTTGCGCATCTTCTTATTAATTTATCTGTTGCTAAAGTAGTTTTTCTGCGTCTTCCACACTTTAAAATACTGGCAGTAGTTTGTCTAGCTTGAAAGGAATTCATTTGTTTACAGACAACACTTTAATGTAAATTCATTTGCTTAGCGATATCGGTTTGTTTTACTCCGAATTGATTTTTCTCAATTACATATCAGACGAATTTACATAATAACAAAATTCTAAGAGGGTCTGATTTGGGATACATACAGAGTATACAGATTAAAGAAGAGGGATCCAAGCTTTTTTGAAGCTATCGAGGCTATGGATGTAATGTGTTTGTGCCAGTTGAGGTTATTCTCAAAGGTAACGCCGACAAGATTAAACAACGATTAAACAACTCTTTGTTCTGCAGAACTTGGCCGCTCATATGTAACGGATAAGCATTGGCAAACTTTTTTCACGACAGCGGACATGACTGTGTTTTCAAGGCATTTAACTAAACAATATTTTTGGACCCCAATCCAAGATTAGTTTAAGGTCTTGTAAAAGAGATATCTGCATTGACCTGCGCTTGTTTTCCAAATTAGAATTACATTGTGGCTTAAGAAATTGAATACTAGAGTTAAGGGTACTATCGTCAGCAAAACTATAAATGGGATTGATTGTGAAATAGAGAAGATCGTTTATGTGTAAAAGAAACAGCGTAGGTGCCAGCGCTGAGCCCTGGGGCACTTCAGCATTTATTTGGTAGAAGCTGGAAGAATGACCGTCTACAGTAACTAATATACGACGATTAGAAAGGAAACTGAAGAGCCAAGAGCAAAGCTTAGGTGGAAGACCGTAGGAAGGAAGTTTGTTAAAAAGCCCACTATGCCAGATCTGATCGAAAGCTTTGGATATGTCAAGAGCAACGATCTGGGATTCACCAAGAAACTCAAGGGACTTGTTCCAGCGATGTGTGAGACAAAGGAAAGAAGATCAGCTGTGGATCTTCTGTGACAGAATCCATACTGTCTATCATGTAAGATCTTGTGTTTTTCAATATACTTAAAGATTTATGAATTAATGATTTTTCCATTACTCTGCAAATAACAGAAAAAAAATATAGGTCTATAGTTAGAAGGGAGAGTTTTCCAACATTTTTTATGGACAAGTTGCACACGTGCAGCTCTCCAACTCTCCGGGAAAATGCCCGTGGCGTAAGAGATTTGAAAAAGGCGAGTTAGGATGGGTGCAAACTCGGAAGCACATTTTTTTAAGACGATTGCTGGTATGCCATCCAGCCCAGACGAATTTTAAGCATTAGGAAAAGAAAGACTACGCTTGATCTGTTTGACATTAAAAATGATATCGGACATTTTATAAAAAACCGGGGGCAACTTTTGGGAAAGGAAGATTAGTAGGGGGTTTATATGAAATGTATTATGTACTTTTTTTATTAGGATAATTTTTTACTTCACTTTAAAAAATCTTGTGTGTGTGTGTGTGTGTGTGTGTGTGTGTGTGTGTGTCTCTGTGTGTCTGTGTGTGTCATCGAAGTTGTATAATTTGTGCAAGCATCATATGAATAAAAAAACACATAATTATAAAAATGCTTATGCAAGCAATTTTATACTAACCAAAGATGTTGTTATGTTATATTAGTCCATGTAATTTAACAAAAAAATAATTTAGAAATGCCGTATTTAAAATTAAAGTAGGTTATGAGCTCCACAAAACACTTTAGCATTCTACCTTATATACCTGTTTTAAATATTTACTGTCGCGCAGGCTTCAGTGCACCGTCCATTTATAAATCTATAAATACTTAAATAACATCCAAACATATAACTTTTTTATCTTCGTAAAAAAATACGATGTTTCGGAATGGGTCATTCTACTTTTAAAAACCCTTTTATATTAGACTTATTTTTAAAAAAATGAAAAAAATATATATAAATTATAAATTTAACTCACTGACACCTATTTACCTTAACATTAAATTAATAAAAAATTAAAAATATTATTGCAATGTTATGTTATTTTGGAATGCAATAAACATTTTGTGGCACATAGAACTATGATACTCCGAATTTTTAAAGCCATAAACTTTTAATATTGATATTAAAAGAGCTATGGACTAAAACCAAAGAGTAATGCCCAATACTTTTCCGGATTATCCGGTCAAAATAGACATTCACACTTGCGTAAATTCACAAGAAGCTAAAAATTTTTATAAACGTTCGGGAGACCATTAAAATGAAATTGTGAAAAGTTCCCATAAAGCCCATGTGTGCAAAAAAATTATACAAGATCAAAGTTTGCGAAAATGAGTCTTTTGGATTTTTTGGCGAAACGGTTAGTTTTATGATAAAAATGGCTTTGACCAAAAATATTGATCATGCAATTGTCTACAAAAATTGTTTTTATACTTTTTTTCCTAAAATTTACTACTCCTGGAAAAAAAACAATTCTAAAATTTACTAAAGTTTTAATTCCTATACTATACAACCGTTTCCACGCCACCTGTGAAATAGTGTACTTGACGCGTTTTTGTAAAGTGGCTTCCCTAGTCCTACTTTACGGTCTATTTTATAAAATTCTAGTAAAATAAAAGGTATTTTCATTTAAAATCTATGATACTCATATTGTGAAGCGTATTATTACAGTCTAATGTATTAAAATTTATATCAGCATTTTCTGCAACATATTAAATAAACGTGGCACTTTCTGGTGGTAATATATGAAGTGGACGATGAAACACTCTTGCTGCCTCGTACATCATAGTTTCATTCTAAGATGCGCACGTACCAAAGGACAAAAAAAATTGTATGAGACGTTTTGAGGAAAATCGTCGATGAAAAAAAACTGCGTGTCCCAATTGTAGCTTAGACTTAAAAGACCGAGGCAGAACAGCAGTCATGATGCTATGAATAATGTTTGAACATACTAATTTTAAATGTTTTAAATTGATCATTAATTTTTTAAATTAATTGTTTTAAAAATTAAGTCAGTGACTCTGGAATATGACTATTTATACTTTTAAACATATGACCTGGTGGGTCGAAATGAGAATTATCGATGACTACCGACTGAGTATCTTTCCGAATGATTGCTGCCGCAGCTTCCAGGATCTTAAATCGCTTTTATTTGCCATTAGTTGTTTTTACTCCAAGATAATATCATGATAATTGTCATTAAAACATACAATAGTTAATTGTTACGGTTTTTCAGTGGTAATGACTTTTTCATCATAATTTAGTTTCATTCGGAGTTTGATAGTGCTGTTATCTATATTTAAATTTTTAGAAAATGTTTTTAATTCTTTCAATGTAAACTGACAGTCATAACTATTTTCGACATACAGAAATTTCGGCGTCGAATTTGTAAAGTTACTACTCTTTTATCTAAAGAAAACTAGGACACTTTCCATTTGTATGTTTTATTGACAATAATCATGATTTTTTTAATCAATCTTGAAGTAAAAAAAAATCTAATGGCAAAGAAGAGCGATTTATGATCATGGAAGATGCGGCAGCAATTATAAGGAAAGATATTTAATCGGTTGTCATTGATAATTCTTACCCCCACCAGGTCGTATGTTTCAAGACCTCAAAAGTCATAATCCAGAGTCACTGACTTATTTTTTGAAACAAATAAACTAAAAAATAAGGGATCAATTTAAAACATTCAAAATAGTATGTATAAACATTAGTCATAGCATTATGACTGCTGTTCGCCCCCGGTCTTTTAAGTCCAAGTTACAATTGGGTCTTGCAGTGGTTTTTCATTGACGATTTGCCTCAAAACGCCTCGTACATTTTTTTTGTCCTTTGGTATGTGCGCATTTTATAAGGAAACTATGATGTACGAGGCAGCAACAGTTTTTCATCGTTCACCTTATATCTTACCACCAGAAAGTGGCACGTTTATTTAATATGTTGCAGACAATGGTAATATAAATGTAAATACATTAGAGGGTAAAATTACGCTTTACATAATGGGTATCATAGATATTGAATGAAAAGACTTTTTATTTTACCAGGATTAAAAAAAAAGACCATGGACTAGGCCTACTGGGAAAAGCACGTTAAAAACAACTCGTCAAATACACTATCTCACAGGTGGCGTGGAAATGTATGCATAGTATAGGGAATACAACTTTAGTAAATTTTAGGATCGCTTTTTCTCAGAAAAAGCCAAAAAAGTTTAAGCACAATTTTTGTAGACAATTTGTGTTTAAGCTGTTTTTTATCATACAACTAACCGTTTCACAAAAAAATCCAAAAAACACATTTTTGCAAACTTTGACCTTGTATAAATTGTTTTACACACATGGACTCGGTGCCGACTTTTCACAATTTCATTATAATGAATGATATCCCTAACGTTCGTGTACATTTTTAGCTTTTTGGGAATTGATGCATAGTTACCCCTAATTTTCGGGTAAACTTGACCAGATAATGACTTAACGTCCATTTCCGTATTACTCAGGCACTCAAGGCCTATCGACTATAAATTAAACTTCACAAATCAGATTTACTTAATCCAATTTTTGTTAGCTAAAATAGTCTTTTATTTTCCCAAATCTCTAAAAATACTAAGTGCATTATTAAATAAAAAGTATGTCAGTGTTCTAAAATTCAAATTATATTTACTTTGTTTTATCATAAGAGCAAAGAGACGGTGCAAATTTGTAAAGTTCACGCGGTCAGTTAGGTCGAAACTATTACAGCTCTAAGGGCAGCATGACCTCTATTTGTTCATTAAATATAAAGGTCTTGGTAACCTCAGAGGATTATGGCAAATGGATTTCGCTTAAAACAGCTGGGTGATAGCATATTCAGTAGTTTACATTTCGCCTTTCCAATTTCTGGTTTTACGTGATTGCCGCCCAAATTATAATAATTTTTAAAAGTTAATTAAATCCTTAATATTGTGGCTTTAACGATTTAAATATAATCTTGGATATACATATCAACAAAAGTGTTTAACTATTTATATTTTTGGAATTATTAGCTTATACAGAATATTTTAAAATTACGTACAGGATGTCCCATTTTCGACACTTTTATAGGGTGTTTTTTTAATTGTTAGTGCTATCAAAACAATAATATAGATGTCATGTACTCTTTTTCGGTCAAACTTAAAATGATAAAATCAAAATTTTAAAAATTACGCTTTCCTAAGAGATACGGGGGAAAACCAAAAAATATAAATTTCAGAATGGCCCTTTATTTTTATAATTAAAACAGATACAGCTAAATGTTTAGTACAAAAGTTTCTTTATAATGGATGTTAAATAATCTGCCGTTTTCAGAATAAGTATACGTAGTCATGTAAAAAAGTTATCGGACCTAACTTTATTTCTTTAAAAGGAATACCCTGTATATTTTAATTTAGACATATAACATTGTCACGCAATTACTTTAGCCCAAGTGTTTTGGCCTAAAAACACTTTTCCAACTTTATTTGGCCATTGGCAGCCCAAAAAAAATATTTTTTTTTATTATTTTTTTTAAATAAAATTAATAACAATTAAATAGTAAAAGTACAGTAAAGCTGAAGGTGAGTAGCAGAGAGTGCGTGCAAAAATGCCCTAACTCATTTGACGGAGAGTAGGGGGGGTTAAACTGGGCGCCACTGCTTTTGGTGCCAGGCCTAGCAGAGACCTTCCAAGGTTTAATTGGGAACTCTCGTTCAACTTTACTACCACTCAAAGACAAGAAAAATTTTACTACACAATATTAACATTAGAAAAAGGAGACACTAGGCGAGCCAAATAAAACACTATATTTAAAACAAATAGTTAATATAATTTATTATAAATTTGTGATTTAAAAGTTAAAAGTTTACACAAAAAAATTATTCAAAATAAAATGGTGAATGCGCTGGGTTATACGATTACAAAATTTAAATTTATAATTTAAAAGTTTATAAAAATATATTTATAATAAAAAATGAAATGGTGAATGCGCCCAATAACTGTTAAATTTTCTATTCTGATGAAAAGAATAAATATTAAAACTATAAGTCTAGAATTTCAAAAAAATATATAAAATATAAAAATATATATAAATACCGCTTATTAAATTAACAATAATTTAATGACCAGGTGCACCATTTGAAAACCAATAAGAAAATTAAGTTTTACCAAAAAAAGAAAAATATTACAATAAAAATAAAAGAAAGGGCCGCAAATAATTTATAACAATATGGTAAAAATTTAAATGGTAGAGACCTAAATTGTTTCTTGAAAAGTGTTTAAAAAAATCGTTAGTAAGTTAATTTTAATGTTGCCTGTTTTGTTGAATCCAAGTGATGGCAGGTGTGCCAGCCACTACACCGTGAAGAGGGATGGTGTCCAAAACTACAAACAACACATTAACTGTTAAATGGTCACTATCTCTGACCCGTCCCAAGAAGACTTCTACCAAATTGATGGCCCCTCCAAACCAAAGCGAAAACTGTTTCAAAAAAAAATTAATGGCCCAGCAGAATAATGGCCCGTCCGAAGAACCTCAAGATATTAAGGGGTATTTTCCACTAACACGTGATCCCTGCGGCGTCGAACTGCAAGTCCTGCAATGCAGATTTCTTTCCCGAAACAGCCAAAAAGGCAACGCAAACCAACAAAATCCACACAAAACCAAAGGTAACTTAAATCGGGAAAGATTTTTGGGAAATTTGCAGCACAAATCCTATAAAGATGGCTTGAATACCAGAAGCTGCAAATTTTCCTAGTTCTCGGCTTGAAGAATGACGTGAGAGTGGCAAAAGGTAAAACATGGCCGACGGCCCTTCGTCCTTCTCAAAGAGTAACAGTGGGCGCTCGCGCATCGCTGCTAATTCTAGGAATTTTCTCGCCTCTGAATTGGCAACATCGTTACGCATTTTGAGTTGCCTACCCATGCTGCCCAAATAACAATGTTAATTTTTTAGTACCCAATACTACGAGGGGTAAAAGCAACGTAAAGCATAAGGTAGGATACCAAATACGATAGAAAAACAGAAGTAACCCAGCAATTACAATCAAATTTGGAGCCTTTTGCCAAAAATAAACTGCAAAAAAAAAATGAAAACCGACCTGCATTAAGGTAAACAAACTAAATTATTAAAAACAAACCTAGGAATAAAAACTAACCGTGACAACATATTAATTTTTTTTTAAATGGTGCAACCATTTAAAGACATATTCCGATGAATGGACCTTAATTTTAAAACATACGGCTCTTTTACGAAGCCGGAATCAAAAACATATAATAAAGAAAAAAAGGAAAGTTAAGTGTTTCGACTTGTCGAGGCTCATAATCAGGTAAAAATGGTGATAGCTTTGAATAGTAGTAGCTCAACCTTTATTAAAGCGATAACTCTCTTAGGCGCGCTTAGCACTCTTTGTGGGTATTAAATGGGACTGAACCGTCAGACTTGGCTATGTTACGCTTATGACCCAGTGGGAATAAAAAAAAAACAGATTCTGAAATATGACCAAATGCAAAGTGTATTTGCTTTTTACAGATCGATTGTTTTATCGTTTTAAATTTAAGATTTGTGGATGTTGGATTGTTAAAGGTTAATAGGGAATCTCGTCTTGGTGAAACTTTTACTTCTATGTTGTCGTCTTAAGCACACTCTCTAATTTTATTTTTAAAAGTTACTTTAAAATTTAAGGAACAAAAATCTACCGGCGTCAGAAAAATAAAAACTGTAAGTTAAATTTAAAAATCTAATGCGCAAACAATTTTGACGTCCAATAAATATTTTTACTATGTTGTTAGTCACTGGTTTTTACATAAATCTAACGTAAATTGTTTTTGTCACAAAAAATGTATTGGGTCAGATGAGTGTTAAATTACGAGCTGCGGTATTCTTAACCGACATAATAATATACATTGAAACTCCACAAATTCCCACATAGTACGACCTGTTCTTCAACAAGGTAGATTTGGGGTAAAGGTAAGTTGTTTTTACTTCAAGATAAACTGATGTACCGTTGTGTTAAAGAAAATTTAAATTTAGATAGATTTGCGAATATACTCCAATAAAACCTTTCCGATATCCTTAATAATGTTCCTTTAAATAAAGTAATAGGAATTTTCTTTCAACAAGATGGCGACCGTACCCAAAACGCTCTTCAAATAAAAAAGTATTTAAATATCTACTTTAGAATCCGTTGGAAAGAATCCATAGACATATAAGGTGGCCAGCACAATCTCCGGATTTAACACCTCCAGAATTTATTCTTTGGGGAGTGTTGGAAAATAAAATTTAAAAAAAAATAATCGTAACACGAAAACAACTTGATCAAAGAATTTATAAAGTCTTTGCAGAAATAAAACCATTACACATCATAAATGTCTTAAAATGTTTTCGAAACGGATGTCATGAGTGCATTAAAAACTACAGAGATGTTTTCGAATATTTGCGATGATTCCTGTAATTTCTTTCCTTAATCTTTTGTTGCGTTTTAAAGTTTCTATTTTTTTTCCTATCTACTTCTTTGCCGACTATTTCTTCTACTATTTGTATGTTAAAATATATTGTGTAATGTCTTTCCAGCCACAATGTTAACATAGTTTTGTTTTTAAAATATTAGCTTGTGTTTCATATCCTACTGTGGTTTGACGTAATAAAGTTTAAATGCATTGCATAGAAAACCAATATTATACACGGTGTGTTATATTTTTAAAAAGTAAATTTAATATGCTATTTTTTTAGATTAAGACTAGGTCTTATATACCTAGTTTAAAAACAGCAAATTATTCAATACTTATTATAAAGAAACTTTTGTCAAAAACATTAAAAAAAATATATAGGGTCATTCTTAAATGCGCCATTTTTAATTTTTTTTTCTGTATTTCTTAGGCGAGCGAAAATTTACAAATTTTGATTTTACCATTTTTGGTTTAACCCAAAAAAATCACATGACTCCAATACTTTTACACTAACAATAACGAAAATACCTTATTATAAGTGTCGAAAATAGTATCATTGTTCAAAGATTTTAAGAGTCTATAAATTATTTTAAAAAAATATAAGTTAATAACTTACTTCCTTATGCCTTTATGAAAACTCTATACGTTAAATAGAATAAAATCAAATTCCCGGTTCGTAAACAACTTTTTCTTTATTTATAAACCTATCTGATACAAGTCTAAAGGCATACTAAGTTTAAAAATAATCCCAACAGTTAAAAACGATTTTAACTACCTATATGCAAAATATAAAAACTACCGACAATGTCTTTAATTATTATACCGCGTCTTTTGCGGCTTAAGTCTATTTCCTTTGTCGCTCGCACAAAGAAGCCGCGCCGCTTTCGGAATTATTTGATATTTTTAACATCCTCCCCGGCCGGCTCGATTTCCAACGGATAAAGTAACTGAATGGGTCTGCGCAGGGTAGTTCCATTGCTCATACGAATCTGACAAGCTCGTACACGCCCATCTCTTCCAATGTAAACTTCTTCTATCTTCACCAGCTTCCACTGCTGACGTGGTACTCGTTCATCATGCATTAAGGCAACATCACCCGGTTTAAAGGTTCTTTGTGACGAAGGCTTTCCATTATAATGTGCAGATCTTAATTGTTGAAGCTAGTTCACAACCCATACTTTCCAAAACTTCTTAATTATTTTTGTTCTGGTATCCCACAGTTTTATTAAATCATTTTCCTGTGAAATACTTTGATTAATATGTAGGTTTAATAAATTGTGGTTATTTCCGATTAAAAAATGATTCGGCGTTAAGATCATATTCTCTGGATCATTATCAATATAAGTAAGTGGGCGAGAATTAACAATGGCTTCAGCCTCTATTAAAGCTGTTTGTAACTCATCATAATTCATCATTGTTTTTCCTAAGATGACTTTAAGGGCATTTTTTACTGTTTTCACCATCCTTTCCCAGAATCCACCCCACCATGCAGCTCTCTCGACTATAAATTTCCATTCTATTTGAAATTTTGAGAGAACATCTTGGACTTCTCGGTTGTTTAAGTAACCAGCAAGTATTTCAAAGTCCTTAGAGGCTCGTTTAAAGGTCTTGGCATTGTCTGAGTAAATTATATCTGGTACTCCTCTTCTAGCGAAAAATCGTCGTAAGGCTCGTATACAGCTCTCAATTGACAGATCAGGTACGAGCTCCAGGTGAACTGCACGAACTACGGCACATGTAAGTAACATTATATAAACTTTGACTCTTTGTTGGTCGTTGGTTACAATATATAGAGGTCCAGCAAAATCGACGCCGGTAACCTTGAAGGGATTTGCCATATTAGTACGATCTCTAGGAAGTGGTGCAAACTGTTGATTTCCGGCCTTTCCTTTTAGTTTTTTACATGTCACACATTTGCTTAGGATATGTTTTATTCTTTGTCGTCCTTGTATCATCCAAAACGTTTTTCGTAATTGCGCTAGAGTTGCATTAACACCACCATGGGCCATGCTGAAATGACAGCTCCAAATTATTAGGTCACCTAAGTGTGACCTTTTTGGTAACAATATTGGATATTTGGTGTCATATACCAATGCCGATTCTTGAAGACGCCCTCCAACTCGTAAAATCCCATCATCATCTAAATGTGGGCATAAAGATATTATTTTTGATGTTGAATTAATTGTCTTATTGTTCTGAAGACTTCCAATTTCACTTGCAAATTCTACTTCCTGTTCATATATTATCCAATATTTTAAAGCATTTTTTCTTTCCAAAACAGATATTCGGTCTTTTCTCTTATTCGTCCTATTTTTTAAATTATAGACGAACCTTTTGATATAATCAGTGATTCTCAAAACCTTTTCAAGGCTGCTATAATTTTCTATTGGAAATAGTGGCTTATTTTTTGACATCGGAGTTTCTGTCACGTTTAAAAATGAAGAACATATATCTATAGGGTTGCAAGTGTTTTCGTTTGGCCATTCTGCTTCGTTTTTTACTAACCACTTAGGACCATATTTCCATACCTCAGATTGCAAAAACGCCTTAACTTTAATACCTCTCGTTAAAAGATCCGCTGGATTATCGGTTCCTGGGCAGTGCCGCCATTCTCCCTTGGTGATGGATTGTATCTCAGTCACTCGGTTAGAAATATATGGTTTCCATCTTGATGGGCTTCCACGAATCCAAGCTAGAGATATTTTGGAATCTGTCCAGAGATAAATTTTCTTCGGCTGGCTTTTTAAATTCTGTAGTATGTAGTCTTGTAACCTCACAGCACAAAGTGCAGCAGTAAGCTCCAATTTCGGTAATGTCAGTGTTGAATTTTTTAGTGGCGCAATTCTGTTTTTTGATACTAAGAAATGGCTTGTTTCATCTTTTAAATAGGCTACTGCGCCATAAGCTTGTGGGCTGGCATCGGCAAAAATATGTAACTCGAATTCTTTATTGGATTGTTCAAGTACACATCTTGGAAATGACGACTCCATTAGAAGTGGGAGCTCCAAGCTCCATTTTATCCAAATTTCATTTAATGCGGGCGTTAATTGAGCATCCCAATCAAGCTTTTCCTTCCAGATCTGTTGAATAAGAATTTTTGCCCTCACTGTATATGGACCTAGATATCCAAGGGGATCATAAATTTTGGATATACAGCTCAAAACATTACGCTTAGTGGCAAATTTATTAGATAAATCTGATAATGCCGGCTGAAGATCGATTGACAGTTCATCTGTGTTTCCACACCATTGGATACCCAAAACTTTTTTCATTTCAATAGTTTTGCTATTTTCATCCTTATTTATCATAAATTTCCTTAAAACTTCGTCGTTACTGTACCACTTTCTTAAATTCATGGCAGCTCTAGACATAATATCTCGCGAATCGGTATAAATACGTTCAGCGTCCTTAAGACTGTCACAAGCTAGCACTAGGTCGTCGACATAGAATGATTGACGTAATATATTGCAAATATCTTCATCTGTTTTAGGTTGGCACGTAAGATGTTTATTTAATGTCGCGGCTAACAGAAACGGACTACAAGTCACTCCAAAGGTAACCCTTTTCATTCTGTACTCGACAATGTCTGGTAAATCGGTATCGCTTGAAAGCGGTTTCGCGAACCATAAAAATCTGTGACAATCCCGCTCACTCTCAGCTAAGATTACTTGCAAAAACGCTTTTTCAATATCAGCAGTCAGTCCGATTTTTCCGATTCTAAAGTTCAATAAAACGCGAAGCAACTCGGGCACCAGATTTTCACCCGAATCTAGCATATCATTCAACGAAAGTAATCCGCTCGTATGTGCACTCGCGTCAAACACAATCCGAATTTTCGTGGTGTCCTTTTCTTCGCGGTATACTGGCCGATGTGGCATATAGTAGGCGCGCTTGCTAATGTCTTTTGACGCCCGCTCCGCACAATCGTTATTAAAATATTCCTGCATTGCATTATCGTATTCCAAGAGTTTAGAGTTTTTAGTTAATTTAGTTACTAACGATTTTAGTCGAGACTTTGCATTATCGTAATTTGAGTCCAGTTCGTTATTTTCATCAATCCACGGCAGTTCTACTTCGTATCGTTCACCGTTAAACCTTATTTTGTCCTTAATAAATAGCGCAGTAGGTTTATTTGTCTTTACCGTATCACCCGCGATTCCGATAGAGTCTAAGTCCCAAAACCGTTGCACGTTAAAATTTTCTACATAGTCTTGCACTTGAAGCACATTTGATAAACTTAAATTGACAGAGAGTTCGTTAGACCGATTAACACCGAGTAAAGTCCACCCGAGTTTAGTGTCCAACGCGGTTAAAGAATCAGTCAGTTTGTTAGTTTTGCCCGTTACTATTTTCCAGTAGTTATCCGCCCCGATCAATAAAGATATGCCATCAAAATCGCGTTGATCAAGTCCAGTATCCGCCATTTTAAAGTTCACAACAAAATTATTAATCACTGGATCATTTACTGATGGAGGCTGAAAAGAATCGAAACATATCTCCGGAACTTCCAACGCCGTTATTTGTATTAAATTTTTATCATATTTTGATCTAACGTTAAAACGCACGCGCCGACACTGCCTTGAAGGCGTAACACTGGCAGTTCCAAAAGGTATTATAGATACACTGTGCGTCCCTATTACTTCCATATCTAACTTTCTAGATACTGATTCCTTAATAAATGTCGTTTGACTACCACTATCCAAAATCAACCTTACGAAAGCTTGACGGTTGTCGCTATTGACTATAAACGCAGTTGCAGTCTGCAGATATACATTTCTTGAGTTTTCATTGGCGAACAAGCTTGTAGATCTAGAGGTCTCGTTATTTTCCTTTGCATCTATATTGCTATTACTAGAGGTTAAACGGTTTTGTGATATATCTAATTTATTGACATAATTTGGATCACAAAGAGAAGTTGCATGTTTTCTCTCGCATTTATCGCATTTTAAATTTAACGTTTTACAAAACCGTGATGTATGGTTAGATTTTGTACAGCGAAAACAACAATTATTTAACCTTAAAATATTCTTTTTCTGTTGCAAGCTCAAAGTTGACCTGCAGTTTATTGTTTTATGTTTTCCCGAACAAAACATACATTTCTCCTCAACTGGGGTTAATAGACCCGCTGCGGTAAAAGAACTATTCCTGTCTTTTTTGCTGTCTAAGTTTCTCGGCTTTTCATTGTTAGGTAGGACATTTTGAGCTTGCTCTACAGATTCTATTTCTACTTTTAAAAAATTAAGGAGTTTGACAATCTGATCCTCATATGATATGTCAGGATCGTTAGACTGTCCGCTTGCTACGGAATTCGTGTCAAAGAAGTCTGACTTTTTCTCTAGAATATATTTATTAAAGTCGATACGCATAAAATATGGTAAACTTTTTAATATTACTGATTTTAGCATCATTCCATATTGGTTTGCAGATATGTTTAAAGACTGTAGTGACCTTGTAATCGTTATGGTTGTATTATACAACTTTCTAAGTGAAGAAATATCACTCCTACTTTTTACAGGTTGTAAAGCTAGCAGTTTTTGTATATACGTATCGACAAGTTTTTCTGTATTGCCAAACTCATTTTTAGCAATTCAATGGCGTCCTGATAACATGCTTCGTTTGGCGTTAATCCTTGAATTGAAATAGCAGCTTTTCCCGTTAACAATGTTTTTAAATAACTAAATTTTGCATGACTATCAAGTTCGTTATTATTATGAATGGCTGTACTGTACTGTTCCCAGAACATAGCCCACTGATGCAGGTCGCCATTGAATTTTAACAGTTCAAGTTTTGGTAATCTTACCGACATTTTGGATTTATTTTCTTCCGTGTGCTGTGGTACCTGCGATCATGTCGTTACCTGTTCGTCGTTCACTTGTGTATAATTCTGAATAACTTCGTCTAATTCAGCCATTATTTTCACAGCACTGTCATTATAGTCCAAAATAGAAATCCATTCCGCACTTAATGTGTTTTCATCACTACCCGCTAATGTCTCCATGTATCGTTCGTTAGCATCATTCAGTTTATTACGCGCTTCCTTTATACGAAGGTGTTGCACTTTTAATTTTTGAACGTTTTCATATTCACTATTCAAAAGTTCTTCAGCGGTTTTTATAAGTTTCGTTAACTGCGTTCGGCACGCGGCCCGGTATGTTTTTTCCATCGTTAGAAGCGTTAAAGTTCGTTACAGTCCGTTACACTTTACGTTAAAAGTCACTAAGTATCTAACACCTCGTACCTATATGCCCGACGTTACCGTTACATCAAAATAGGTTTATAATCACAAAAAAGTTCCCGGGTTTCGGCACCATATGAAAACTCTATACGTTAAATAGAATAAAATCAAATTCCCGGTTCGTAAACAACTTTTTCTTTATTTATAAACCTATCTGATACAAGTCTAAAGGCATACTAAGTTTTAAAATAATCCCAACAGTTAAAAACGATTTTAACTACCTATATGCAAAATATAAAGACTACCGACAATGTTTTTAATTATTATACCGCGTCTTTTGCGGCTTAAGTCTATTTCCTTTGTCGCTCGCACAAAGAAGCCGCGCCGCTCGCACAAAGAAGCCGCGCCGCTTTCGGAATTATTTGATATTTTTAACAGCCTTAAAGTACAGTAACAACTTGCTAAAAATACATATAAAATTTGGTTTTATTTTAATAAGCATTTAACCACTAGTTAATATTCATGTTTCTTTAATATAAAATATACTGCTATAATTGTATATACTGAGTGTTTCAAAATGTTGTAAGGAAAACTAAAGGGTAGATTCTATATTTAAAAATGTGAAAAAAAGTGTATTTAAACGTGGGTCCGAAAATGCTTTGATTGCATGATACGGGGTGTTAAACCTTTTTCATATTTATTATTTTCTTTTATACTTTATCCAAAACCTATTGGAATATTAGGATTAGTTATGGTACACGCAAAAGTATCATAAAAGGGCATATTTACATGCACACATTTATTTTCTAAGGTACTTTGGTCATTGGCACACCGGCAAGTTTTTATGCTTAGCAAAAAAAAACAATTCGGGGTAGTGTCTTTTTAATGGCCCGTAGGGTAATTAGAAAACTACTTACAAAAGATAGAGCAAATCCGATGGCACGTTCTTAATTTCGATTTTCAAAACCAACGCAACGGTAAAAAAAGATTGCTTCTAACTCTATTCTTTTTGGAGATACAGGGCGTTTTTTGAATTTTGACGGTTTCAGTACACACCTGTACCTCGATTGCTAGTGAAGATAGAAACACATTATTATAGCATATTTGGGAAGAATATTCGCAAAATTCAGTGGCGTGCCTAAATATTTCTTGTCAAATACGGTTTTATTAATACAGTAAACTTGCTTCTTCTTAAAACGGATATCCTATATATCATTAAACAATATTACCTAACTATTGATACTACACACTTTATATTTATTTTTAAAGAAATTGGCTAATTGTAAAAAAAAGTAGAACCTCATAAATTTAGTTCTTAAAATTATTATTTTTGCAAAAATAATTAATATTGTGTTTAAGTTATAAGCTAATTGTCCCTTTTATTTATTTTTAAGTTTAATTAACTAAGTACGCATATTGTTTAGAAGAATGCAAGTTGGCTTAGAAATCGCTGAAAATTAATTTAAATGTAATTAGGATATATCTTTTAAAAACTTAAAAATATATAATATTAATAAATTATACACTGAGAAAAAAAACAGTGCAAAAGCTCTACAGATTTATTTTGCTACATATCGAGAAGAAAGGCAACCAAGCATTAATACTTTTATAAAACTAGATAAAAACCCTGTTGCCTATGGATCGTTAAAAAACAAAGATAAATAAATAAAAGATAAATACAAAATCTTATAGTAAAAAACAACAATAAATATTAAAAAAATATAATTATTAATAATTAAGTTTTATATAAGAAGTACAAAATTTAAATACTATGTTCAGGTTTTTGTGACTTTTTTTATAAATTTTGTTTTTTCCACAACAAACTATATTTTTTTTTTTAAATAAATATGAGGTGTGGAGTACCAGTAAAATGGTATATTGGGTGTTTCATTAGGAAGAAAGCAACTTTGCATTAAATCATTAAAATTTTAACAGATTGTTAAGGAATTTTACATAGCTGGGGTTCTTACTCGGTTTTTTTATAAAAACAAACGGCGAGTTGAAGTGTTATACATTTACTTAACACTAAACAGTTTTACTTTTAATCTATTTAATAATTTATCTTAAAAATAAGTAAATAGAAATACAGTTTAATCGGTTTAATGTATTTAAGACGGTTCTTCGGAGGTAATTGCTCTCTGTACTTCTAAAAACCCTTAACATTCGCTATGGATTCCCTCTACTTTATAACCAACTATAGATAACGAAAGACCAATTAAGTTTTAAAGTGTTAAACCATGCAATTAAAAATGAAATATTTACAATAGGGTTGTTAGGACAACAAACAGTTATAAAGTTATCAATAATATTTATAAAGGATGAAAAATTCTAATTACTTTAGTAAGATTTTATATGGTCAATAAACGTTAAATAATAAAGTTTGGGTGGTTTGTTTAAGACAATATTGATGACCTTTGGCTTTGGGATCGTCTTAGTGGCCCATTGTAATGTAATAACTTTATTATTCCCTTATTGCTAGTAGCTACATACTTAATATAAAATCAAATATTAAATATATAAAAGGAAATACAGTTAAATTGATTTAATATTTCTAAGACGGTTCTTCGGGAGTAATTGCTCTTTGTACTTCCAAAAACCCTTAACATCCGCTTTGGGTTCCCTCTACTTTATAACCCACTTTAGATAATGAAAGACCAACTAAGTTTTAAAATAAATGTTAAACCATGCATTTCAAAATAAAATATTAACAATAGGTGTCATAGGACAACAAACAATAATAAAGTTAATAATATATTTATAAAGAATAAACAATCTCTAATTACTTTGGTAAGGTTTTATATTGTCAATAAACGTTAAATAATAAAGTTTTTGTAATTTGTTTAGGACAATATTGATGACCTTTGGCTTTGGGATCGTCTTAGTGGCCCATTATAATGTAATAACTTTATAATTCCCTTATTGCTAGTGGGTACAAACTTAATATTAAATAAAATATAAAATATAATAAAAATATAATATAAAATATAATACAAACATTTATACCTAATATCTGAAGGTTTACAACAATACAAAAATAAATTGAGTGCGCCACTGGATTTATTCCAAAATTTTACACAAACTTGCTTTATACTTTTTATCTTTACTAACAACCGAGATACAAAGGTGTGTTGAAATAGTCAAAATTTAAATAACACACTGTACCTCCGAGACGAATCAAGTTAGCCACGATGCCACGATCTGAGTAGATATGCTACCTATGTTCTAGCCCAATAAAGGTAGTTTTCCCATAAGAAATCCATGGGGAAATTTTAAGCCCCTAAAACGCAATTTTGGTGCCATCCTAGAGCCCAACTCAAAATAGGGGGTTGCTTTTAAACCGCGTGATAGATAGGGGGTAGTTTTTGTAGGGTCATCAGTAACCATCTGACGTCATCAGGCTCATTGGGTCGTTTTGGAAATAAATAAATACATCTGACGTCATCACGGCCATTTTGGTCATTATGGTCATTGAGCCATTTTGGAAATAATTAAATAGGGTCCTCACCTAACAGGAAATAGATGTAAAGTAGAAGAGATGTAAATAATTAATTAAATAATAACCTAGCAGGATTCAAACCACCTCTCGCCTCGTCCTATTGCTTCAAAGTCCAGTGCGCTACCGCTGAGCTATGGAGGAATATTACTTATTGTTGTGAAATAAATGTATAGTAGAAGAGGTGTAAATAATTAAATAATTAAATAAAAAGTCTATGCCGGGGCTCGAACCAGGAAAAATTAAAAAATATGGCGGTCGTCCACAAGAATTATACCGTATACGTAACCTTATCAGTATATAACGGATAGCATTGGGTAGTTAAAAACGGTATTTAACCCCGATGATGATGATAAATAAAAATAGAAACGTTGTTTAATATTTTAAAGCATATGTTATTCTTATTTTATAGCGCAAGTCGTTTTAATTATGCATTTCAATTAAGGTTATTAAAAATAATATATGTATTAAATATGTACAAGTGCTAAAAAGGCATTATTTTAAAATGTGTTTATATGAAAGATCGTTATCAGCCGTAATGCCGAAGGCACTCTTCTCCGCTATTTGAGCAAGTTTTTATTAATGGTTTGGCTAGAACCTGTATCATAGCATCTGCGCCCCTTTCAAAGGGCCTTATATGATTTGAACAGGCGAGATGTAAGAATACGATTATAACACCTAAGGGTGATACGTATGGCGTGTAGAGTACCGTCTAAAACATTAAGGTCTTACGCGTGCTTTCTATTCTAATAGGGGTGTTGTTGTAAACGATTAACCGCAAATTTTACACGCAGACACTTATTATTAAATATAAAGAATTCATATAACCACATAGGCATTTTCAAACTGTATAAAGCCGGTTCTCAGCTAAAAGCTACCTGGACTTCGCTCCACGGCTCTAAAATCCTTAATAAGGACGTTTGAAACCTATAATGGTTTACTACCTATAGTAGTACTATTTTCGGAATCGTAATTAGAAAAAAGGTATCGAGATAGTTCTTGTTACTTATTTAGGAAACAATTTTATAAATGTTAATGTGACTTTTATTGATATATTTGCACATACCAAAATCTTAATATCTTAAGAAGAGTTCGAAATATATATACCGGGTGACAACGAAATCACTACCCAGCCCTTTATTTTCTCGAATGAAAACATATGGCTCTCAAATTTCGAGATGGTTTATTAAATCATAGGATGCTGATTTTGGATATTATAACATGTGTCTACCACTTCCGGTTTAACCGGAAATGACATCAATTTTGATTTTTTCAATGGAACACCCTAAAGATTTTTAGGAATTTGGATTCTACGGATCATTTTTGATATAAAATATATATTATATTCTATACCTATCTCTGCTTGTTTTTGAGAAAATGGCGATTAAAGATGTCTAAACTACCGCACATTATGCAGTTTTATGTGAAAACAAATTAATGTTGTAAAAATTTATTAGGTTTAATTTAATTCTTCCTGAAAACTCTATCTGTGGAGGTCATAATAAAACTACTTCCGGCTTTACCGGAAGTACTGCGAAAATTAACTTTTCTAATAATGTTACTTAAAAAATGTTAATGCAACACCCCGTATATTTTTTTAAAATATGGATTGTACAAGTCATTCCTGAAAATAAATCTCTATTATATCCTATATCTAAACAGGGCACGATAACCTAAGAGGGCACCTACACAAGATAGGCTCATACAATAGAGAACCAAGTTGCAGAATGTGCGACGAGGGGGAAGAAACAGCCTACCACATACTGTGTGAATGTGAAGCGTTAAATCACAAAAGACAGGCACTATTTCGGCAACCTAAAATGAGCTCACAGGAATATATCAACCAACCAGTCTCGGGGTTATACTTGTAGAAGGAACAAGACTAATGGGAGGATTGGTATAAAAGACAATGGAAGATTAGGCACAAAAAGTCCAAGAGGCTGCGCTGCCACCGGTAGTGAAAGACGGCTCCCAGGAAGAAGAAGTAGAAGAAGAAGAGATATCCTATATCTATCTTTGTTAGTTTTTGAAAAAAAGGTGATTCAAATGTTCAAACGACCGCATATTATGCAGTTATAGGGGCAAACAATTTTCTCAAAAACTAACCAATATAGGTATATGATATAATATAGATTTTATATTAGGAATAAGCCGTAGAATCCAAATTCCGAAAAATATACAGGGTGTTCCATTGAAAAAATCAAAGTTGATGTCGTTTCCGGTTAAACCGGAAGTGATAGACACATGTTATACTATCCAAAATCGGCATCTTATGATGTAATATGTCATTCTAAAATTTAAAAGCCATACGTTTTCATTCAAGAAAATAAAGGGCTGGGTAGTGATTTCGTTGTCACACGGTATATATATATATATATATATATATATATATATATATATATATATATATATATATATATATATATATATATATATATATATATATATATATATATATATATATATATATATATATATATATATATATATATATATATATATATATATATATATATATATATATATATATATATATATATATATATATATATATATATATATATATATATATATATATATATATATATATATATATATATATATATATATATATATAGATATATATATATATATATATATATATATTTTATATATATATATAATATATATTATATATATATACATTATCTTTTTGACGAACTTATGTTTCCTCCAGGCAATCGTCGTTATTGGACGTAATTTGACGTCTACTAATTGTTCTATAAGAAAGTTATTCAAAATAACTTACAAGGCGGAATTACTAAATAAAATCTTACCTTCTTTTAACTAGCAATGTGTTATCAAAAAATAGTAAATTTTTTGCAAACCTTCCTTTGTTACTGCTGTTTGCTGATAGTGTTCCCGCCCCTTTTAACCATTTTTTTTTTACGTTAATGGTAATCTTGTTTACTTTTTACTTCAATTTACACTTCTAATTTAAAGTTTAATAAGTTATTATTAAAATATATGGAGCGCTGTTTTTAAGACCATAGTGTGTAACGTCGTAAAATTTTAACTCCATATTATGCATATTTCTACTAAACTTATATTCAATACAGACAGCAGATAGAATCTGCTATCCGCAGAAGTTGTCCCTTCTCCAAATATTTAGGTCAGGTGTAGATAAACTCCCTTTTACCACACTTAACGGTAGGTTAGTATTGAAGCCTCAGTCTGGGTGGACTGTCAGACGATATAAAAAAAATCTTTTGTAAAAAATTCTATATTTCTTGTTACATTTTTTTATGTACTCTGCATGGGGTAACACTCTTTTATTGTAATTTTATACAAATAATAAATTTATAAAATCTTGTATCACCCTAAAACACAAGCAGCCAGTTTAAATTATGGTAAGTTTTTACTTTTCTTGGCCCTTGCCGATTTCGATGATTTTTTGCATACAGATGCGCTGATTATAAATCCAATGTTAGTGTTTTTCTTTAACGTTTTAGTTTTTTGATATGGATCCTTAAATATAATAATTAGATTAAACTCATTTACACTATCTTGCCCTTCTTTTATCACAGAATTTGTGATAAGTACATGAAACTATTACACAATGTTTAAAATTTCTTTTAAAAAATAGTGTTGTTAATTATCTTATTAGGGTTTTTGGTAAAAATACGAAACTCACAAAAATATCAACTATTTTAATAGAAGACTGTGAAGTGGCGCCATTAGTTTTTTTCCATGTTAAATCTGATGATATAAAATCCAATACTATACAATAATTTTAAATATCCTATTATAGTTTCGTTTATTAACCAACAATGTTGTTAAAAAAAAATTAAAAAAACAGTGAACGTATAAATAGTCTAAAATTGATATTTGATGATATCAACTTTATACATGGTAACAAATAATTATGGAAGTCCGGACCTGACGACGATTCATTGTGCAAACTCCGCGGACAATGCACGCCTGGACAATTTTGTTC
Source organism: Listronotus oregonensis (assembly GCA_019359885.1). Taxonomy (NCBI): domain Eukaryota; kingdom Metazoa; phylum Arthropoda; class Insecta; order Coleoptera; family Curculionidae; genus Listronotus; species Listronotus oregonensis. The sequence continues at coordinate 44,371 of JAHBCN010001793.1, read as the reverse complement.
TACAGCATTGGCCTTCCATATATCTTCAAACTTCCTTAAGTTGCATTAACAGTCTTTTCTGACAGAAGACCTAAGTCTGATGCTTTCAACACCAGGAGTGGATTTAAAACGTACTTTAATACTATTCAAGTGTCCATTAAGTTGAAAGACCTAATCTTACATTTTAATTTAACTTCTGTTTTATGAACAAACAACACGTCTGCCCGTTTTGGGTTCAGCTGACAACTGCGCCAAAATTAAATCAAAGTATATTTTAACGCATACTAGCGACGCACACCTGTGCCAGTCTTTCGTGAGTGGGCTTACGCAAAGCCTAAAAAACCATTCTAGTATTTTACCAGTAGTCAAATTAAGACGTATGTGCGCGATGCTCGACTGACAGTGAGTTGTGTGCTGCGCACTTTGCTAACAAACCAAAGCTTTACACGAAAGGATTGAGCGTATTTTCCGTCCTAGGATGAATTGTTATCGTTTTACATTAAGCTATATGATTTGGTACGTAAATTTACATAGGAATTCTATTTTTTGATGAAAAAATTGAGAAAGTTATGTCATGTGGTTCTTGAGAGATTCGATATTTAAAATCGTTCATTTTACTACTTAGTGCACTGAGAAAAAAACACCAGCAAAGTTTTTATTTAAAGTTGACTTACTTAGAATTATCTGTTTTTACCTACCAGTAGTAGGTATCTAGTAACTGTAGTTGCGTTGTTGACTTGCAACTAATAGGGTTTTTTCATTAAAATTATTTTGTTAACCATTGGTTAGGTCCAACTAATGGCAGCATAGTAGCCTAATAAAAGTTCATTTCTTAGTTGCCTGAAATAGATTTTTAGCTGTGTTTAAGGCTTCATACAGTAAAGGTCTACTTGCTACGAAAAACCACTAATCTAAGTTGCAGACGTCTGATTATTTGCTTACCATTAGTAAGACCAAAGACAATTATAGTTTTTACTATAGACACACAAAGGAATGCTAACTTTTTGGTAAAGGTTTGGACGCTCGCTTACTGGAGCTTATATTCCTCAGGAGAAAATACGTTTAAACGCTGCCATATAACCGAACACTATTGCCAAAGCTATATTAATGGTAACAGTAATTAATTATGTCTGCGGGAAGTAGGCCAAACTTCTTAAAATAATGATAATTTAAATATTTTTGTGCTGTTTAATAATACAATTTTATATTTGTAAATTTTTACTTTGAATGTATTTTAATTATTTATTGTCTGTTTAAAATTATACATGAGGACTCCAAATTTGACAAAAAAATGAAAATAATGAACACTTTGTTAAAGCCAGTTCAGTAGGTTGAAATAAAAAAAAATTCTATTGACAAATATTTCTAGACATTTTTATAAACGTCCAGAAAAACGTCAGTAAAAATAAACATTTTAATGCCTTATTAGTACCACAACAAAAAAAAACACTGCGCAGAACCAACAACACGATATGCAAGACATCAAATAAAAATTAAAGGTATTTAACTCTGAAAAACTAGTGATTAATGTATTGTTTCGATTTTTCAATAATAAATTAAAATTAATTTTTGTTGTATAATTCATTTCTTGTTATCAAATAAAAAAATAATTAAAAAAAATCTTAATTATAGTTAACATCGTGTATCCCATTAACGACAAATATATTTTTTAATCAAAATTTTATTCTTCAAAGTAAAAATTTACATAATTAAAATTTGAGTATTATACAGCAAAAAAAAATATCTTTATTACAACGAATTTGGCCTATTTCCAACAGAAATAATTCCTAAGCACTGTTTCAATTGTTAATGCATGTTGTTTTGTTCCTTTATATAGCAGACTGTGAACGTATTTTCTCCCGATGGACGTTCGCCCCAGTAAGCGAGCGTCCAATCCTATGACCAAAAATTTAGCATTGTTTTATGGTTCTATAGTGAAACTACAATTGTCTTTGGTGAGACACCTAATTATCGTAAGCAGGTAGCCCCCTTATTAATAATATATTTTATGACTCATAAGTAAGTAGACTATTAAACACAAATAAGTTACCTGCTTGCTTCTACTAACCTATTAATCCCAAATAAGTAAATTTGACAAGAAATCTTGCTGTCATAAGTTAGTAACCTACTTACTAGAAACCCATTTAATTTAAGTTTCCTGCAAGGGTTAGTATAATTCTACTAAAGGTTAAATTAAACCTGAGTTCTTAAGGTCATAATTTTCTAAGAATTTAAAATACAGGCAGGATTTTATTCTTTTTAATAAACTTGGTAAAAAGATCGCAGCAAAAACGCATTTTTAAATGGGTGCCAAGTTCCTATCCAAAACTCTCGGCCTCTTAAAGTGCTATAATATAAAATTAGACCACGTTCTTTTTTAACTTGGCAAGTTTGTTACTGATCCGTTGAAATGAAAAAAACTGTCTGTGTAAATGAAAAAAAAACATTTTTTAGTACAGACAGATCATTAAAAACTTGCCAAGTAACAAAATAACTTGGTCTGGATTCTTTAGGAGGCTGAGATTTTTGAACAGGAATTTGGCCCTTATTTACACAGCTGTTTTTGGTGGGATTTTAGTTAAAACTTAAAGAGGTATCTAGCATATTTATTTTAAATTTTACAGAGTAACAGTAAATCATAGTTAAATTCTAAGTCAGTGGTAAAATGTTAAATAAAAAAACGGTTTACTACCGAACTTTCTGGTGCATTTGTTTATTGGATAAATATTTATTTAAGTGTTTTTTATAAAATTACCTATTTGCTTAAAATTTTGATTTTATTACATATTTTTAGTAAACCCATTTATGCTAAATAGTGTCTGACTGCCAACAAAGCTTAAGCTAATATAAAACAATATTTATAGAAACCCGAGTTACTCAACCTGTGCACGTAATTTAATTTAATATTTAAAAATATATTATACACTGCGAGGCAATTAAGGGATATATATTTTTAACAGTAATTTTAAAGTTAAATAATTTGGAAATTAACAAAACATTTTTAATTACTTTTTTTATATCAAAGGTTTATCAATCAATTTTTTAATTATTCATTGTCACAACCAAAACCAACCTCAACCAACAACAACGTTGTTTAATTCTATGGGGTAAACTAAAAATGTATGTTTCATAGGCGGTTTTCTATTTCGCGTAGGAAAAATAAGTGATACCAATTAAACTTTAGTTTTTACCTAGTGTGCAAGGCCACTGGTTTATCTACCAGATAGTTCTTAAAATTTGTCTCTTACTCTAAAAGTTTCAAAAGTATGTAATTTTTCTATGCAATATCTATTTTTACTTTAAATATTATGATGTTGAACAGTTTAGCCACAAAGTGATTACCATGGTTACTTTACCCAGTAATGAGTTTGTCAATTGATTACAATAAGATCGCTACTTAAATACAAATAGTTTTTCCCTTAAAATGCATAGACGTCATTTGAGTCCAGAAGAAGTAAGTAGAGCTCTGGGTATGTTAAATGCTCGTATGCTTCAAAGTGAAGATGCGACCTCGTTTTAATGTATCGCAGAGTGTAAACTGTCATCAGTATGTAAAGTAACCATGGTAACCATCATGATATTTAAAGAGAAAATGGACATCGCATAGAAAAAAATGCATATTTTCAAAACTATTAGAGTTAGAGACAAATTTCAAAAACTACCTAGTAGACGAACCACTGGCCTTTCACCCAAGGAAAAAAATTGAAGTTTGACTGGGTTTAACAATTTCCCATACGTGAAATAAAAAACCTCCTGTGAGACATACCTCTATATTTCACTGTACAACTTAAGTATGTAATAAAATGCTCAGCCATAAATAATTTAAAAATAGATTGATGTACGTTTGATCTAAAAAAAAAATAATAATTAAAATAGTTTTTTAGTTTCCAAATTATTTAACTTTAAAATCAATGTTAAAAAACGATATCCCTTATTTTGCGTTGCAGTGTATGTAATATAGTAATAGTTTATGTATATATAATATATGTTATATCTGAAATGACGTAAATGTAAAAAATATATCTAGCAGTTTAATTGCAAGTTTTCGAGTGCCGTAAATTATAACTTAAAGTTAATAATGCAAGCCAAAGTTGGTATAACCGAAATTGGCGTAACAAATCAAGGTTTTAAATTCGGTAATTCAGCAAAACGCCTCCATGTTTCATTTTGACCTAAATAAATATCCCGACCAGAATGAAATATACCGACTGCAAAATTACTTTAAGCTTTTGGGTTGACCATACTTAGGGAGATTTTGCCTGAATACGTGTCACAATAATAAATTTGAGTTGGTTAAGTAAAAATTTAGAAAGCTATCTATATTTTCAGATATACGTTAACATAAGTGTTCATGTGAAGAAATAAGCTAAACTTATTCGTTCAGTAAATAAAAATGTTAAAGGAACAATATCTAAATAAAAACAAAATTATTTAAATAAATAATATCTACTATATTGTAATCCAGGGTGTCCGCAAAGGACGACGAAAAATTTTAAGGTGCGATTCTAGATAAAAATATATGAAAAAAAGTTCATATTATCATAGGTCCGAAAATGCTTACAGAGGGAGCTACAGGCTCTTAAAGATGGTGTCATAAAAGTGGTTTTTATTTAATTTATTAGGATCAACTTACAATAAATTAATTAACTTCTACTTACAAGTTAGAGTGAATGAAGGTCAGTTTTTGAAAATATCAGGTGACGTACATTGCAATCAGTGGCGTGGGAACAGAGGGGTGGTTAGTTATTTAGAGTCATATTTTTTTCGCCGAGTGTATTTTCGTTATTTCTTAAATAAATTATGTTTTGAACATTTTTATGTAAAAAAAGTTCTCTTGGTGTAAAGTCGTATTGTCGACGGTTCTCGAGATAAATGGACTTAAAAGGACGACTGCAGTGCTTAAATACAGTAAACCGGCTATGTAATAAAAATAAGAAGATGCTTGAATACTATTTTAAAATGTAATTTTTCTTTTACATCATTTTCAAAAAAAAACGAATTTACTGGTACCTACTACAATGGGTACATTTTTAAATTCACTTGTGGATTTTGTTATTAATATGTTAGTATTTTTATTAATAACATTATTATTAAAAAAAAAATCTGAGCATTAAAGTCCGTTTATCTCGAAAACCGTTGACTACACGACTTTATGCCAAATGAACCTTTTTTAAGTAAAGATGTTCAAGGAAACATAATTAATTTAAAAGAAAGACTGTCGGCAAAAAAAATAAAAATAACTAACCACCCCTTTGTTCTCACGCAACTGGTTGCAATATGGGTCACCTGATATTTTCAAAAAGTGACTTCCAATCACTCTAACTTATACGTAGAAGTTAATTCCTGTATTGTAAGTAGATCCTAATAAATTAAATAAAAACCACTTTTATGGCACCATCTTCAAGGGCCTGTAGCTCCCTCTGGAAGCATTTCCGGACCTATGTTAACTTTTTTTTCATATTTTTAAGTGTAGAATCATACCTTAAAATTTTTCATCGTCATTTCCGGACACCCTGTATATACTGAAAATAAAAAGGTTTACCGCTCTATTATCTTGAATAGTACAAATTTTACTATTCATAAGTGTGCATTAAGATAAGCAATAACAGGTCATATATATATTGTTCTTACAAAACCCAAAATATAAAACTATTATACGTTAAATTAAATAAGCCAATTAAAAATAATAAATTCTACATAACAACTACCTTTAACTCGGATTTTAAATATTTTAGTTATTGTGCCCCATTATTTAAATATGATAAGGCTCTTAAAAATTGACTATTGTGGCCGTTGCTGGGCACGAACACAGTATATGCTCTGCCGATTCCTCCCCCTCCATGCACATGCGGCACTCGGCGTCTTCCGCTAGGCCGATCTTGTGCATGTGGTATTTTAATCTGCAGTGTCCCGTGTACAGTTCTACTAGAGTTTTAAGGTGTACCCTTGATTGCTCCAGTAGTTTGACAGTACATTGTTGGTTCGGTGGGCTTATGAAGGCCTTCGAGTGTCTGAGACCCGGAAGTCCATGCCAGTACCGAAGATTTTCTCTTTGTATCCAAGCTGATATGAACTGCGTGGCCGTTCCATGAGATATACCGATGACCGGTTCCAGCCCTGTGAATTTTATTTCCGCCCCCCTTTTGGCAAGGACGTCTACGGATTCATTACCCTCTAGGCCAGTGTGTCCAGGTATCCACAGTAGTGTAACCTTATTGTTTTGACCCAGTTTGTTCAGCGCATCCTTGCAATTCCAGGCAGTTTTCAAATTCCACCGGCTGGATTCAAGAGCCCTAAGAACTGCTTGACTATCGGAGAATATTTTAACTGTCTTACGTGTGCAGTGCCGATCAACGAGCGATCTAGCACACATCTCAATAGCAAATACCTCCGCTTAAAACATGGTTGCGAGAGTGCCCAGGCTAGATTATAGTGTAGACAACTGAATACACACAAAACAATACCTCAAATTATTTCAAAAATTTTTCTACAAAAATGGCATTTCTTTGAAAATAAGGGTTTAAATTTTATTACTCAAGTAAAGAATTTTACATTTAATTATTCATGAAACATATGAATTTTTTAAAACCTAATTATAAAACTGGCAGGAAAGTGACAAAGTTTTAAACTATTAAATAACTAAAATATGATTATAGATTATTTTAATTTATTTTAAATTTAGAATAACGATACAATTATTTATGAATATTTTATCAATTACTGCCTTAATTGACAGCACAAAAAAATCATTAGCTAAAATATAATTATATTTACCATGATAATGATTTTCACGTTTATTTAAATGACAAGTAAACAGGTACATTCTAGAGAGATGTTTGCCAAAATTTAATAACAGATGTGCTTTCGGGGTAACTCTAAGCCATTAATATAGAAAATTTAATTATACATATTGCATAATTAAAGAGCAAACGTACTAATATGATTATCAACACTGTCACGAAAAGGTTCAGGAAAAGAACTAATTGATTTTAATTACTCAGTGCGTGTATCTAGGATATTGGCCTTATTACCTAAATAATAGTAATTTGCATTTTACAGCATCTTTTATAATTTTGGTTGCATTGTTAACGATAAAATTAGATTTAATCAGTATTTTTTTTTCTAAATTGTTTAATCAGTCTGTATACAGCGTGTCCGGAAATACCGTTTGAAGAATTCCAGGGGTAATTCTACATGTTAAATAATGAAGAAAAATTTTTATGCGTTACTGTAGTAGTTAACTAAAATATTGTTAGTCTGATATGTAAACACAAATCGAAATGGTAGGAACTTTTCAGTGTTTTTACTAAATTATAATTTTAATCAGGGGCGTACCGACAGGGAAGAATTTGCTTTGATTGGTTTACATTTTTATAAACGTCATTTTTTGCAGTTTTCTTTAGGAATTCTGATTCCGCGGTATAAAAGAAACAAAAAGGTTTTTTTTGTGATAAACCTATCAGGCTAGCCGTTCTCTCTCTCGAAGGAAAATTGTGTATGCATGGTCGCCCAATAATAATAAAAGTTTCTACATCAAAGTAGGCCATTGTCGGTGCTAAGTTGAAAATAAAAAAAAGTCTAGTAACTTTAGTTTTGGTAAATAATTTTACATAAGGTTTAAAGCTCAAATTTATTTAATTATTACTATGTTAATAAGAGTCTCATTAAAAAAACATTGTTCTCACTTTTCAAAAAATGCCAGAGGAGAGAAGAGAGAAAGAGAAGTTTTCTCGAAAACAGCTAGTCTGACAGGTTTTATTTAAAAATTCCTTTTTCATATCCTTATACCGCGGAATCCAAACTGTTAAAGAAAACTGCAAAAATTTGACGTTTACTAAAAATGTAAAAAAAAAATCTAGGCCTCCCCTGTCGGTACGCCCCTGGCTAAAATAATAATTTAGTAAAAATACTGAAAAGTACCTACTACCAAAAGTAATTCATGTGCCAAAATTTAGATGGATCTAACACGGTTCTAGAAATATAAAATAAGATCTATATCCTGAGGCAATCTTGAATTACCATAGCTACCTTATGACGCATTTGCGGACCTATGTTAATATGAACTTTTCTTTATTATTTTACACGTAGAATCACCCCTAGAATTATTCGAACTGTATTTCCGGACACCCTGTATAGGCTCTAATTAGATTCAAAATGTATCTTGCTTAAAAAGTTTAGCTAAAATATATGTTAAAATTAACTCTAAGTTAATAAAAGATATCCCTTTTTTAGTGCACATAACTAAATAAAGTTGTTTAAGTTTTTGTGAATTTTGTCTACGTTTATTGCTAACTGACGTCAATGACTACTTCTTGCTTCCATTAAATTAAATATGGGTAATAAAATAGGTTGATAGGTTTAAATTGAGAAGACTTTTTACTTTTTTACGCCCTTCACTGCGACCGGTCGGTCTATTGTGGCTACTGACGTGGGTAGCTACCAGGTCCTTGTTACAGGAACCAGATGTTTTTTCTGAGGCCGCATTTCCGGCCTTACCCTATGAAAACGGTCCTATCCGCTTTCTATTTAAAGCCAGGAAACCCTTTTCCTTATAAAAGCGGTTTTGTCCGCCTTCTGTTTGGATTCAGGGATACCTTCCTAAGCACCTGTTTGTTCGGGATGGATTAGCTCTTTCCCGGGATACAGGCGCCGGTGACTTCAGGGGCACCGAAACGGATTCACCCATTTCGGTCGACGCACCCTTATCTGCTTGTGACCTTGAGTGGTACCTCTCGAAACGAATTTATCCATTTCGGTCAGCGCACGTTTGTCACTTTTTTTTTCTATGAAAGCGGTTCTGTCCGCTTTTTGTTTGGAAATAGTCCACCACGGCAGAGCCCCGCATTACCGCAGTAAGATTAGATACTCTGAGAGGTTGCCCTGTATCTCAGAGGCACCGTTGGAGACACCTGTTTAAGGCACAGGATGTCATTTACTAAACAGCACGGTATGCTAATACCTTGAGTTAAGCCTTGTGTTCCTCTTAGCTTTGGACCGCGTTCCATATTCTAGCCAAAAGAGTTGCCGATAACCAGCAACTCCAGCGCATCTTCCAAAAGTTCCTACTGGGCCCAACCACGACGACGACATGTGAACACAGCGGTTCGGGGTATTAATATAGCTCTGTCTTTATATACGAATACGAATAATAACCATATTTTTTTTAACACAAAATGTTTTACGGCATTATTACCAGATGAAAAAATAAATCCAAAAAGTACTCTTAAAAACCTTTTTAACAAAAAAAAAAGAAATAATTTTCTGGTAATAAATCGATCACCGTCTTAAGCATACAAAAAATTAAAATTATTTATATTAAACATAATTTTTAAAAACAAAATTATTTAAAGGACCCGGCACAATCCTTATGAAAATTTGCTCATTGCTAAATTTGCTGAAATTTTGCAGAGAACTGGCTTTCAACATGCTGATCAAAAGTCTCAAAGGAAAAAACCACCCTATCTCCACCTCAGACCTTCCCCAATATATCACACATACCTTTAACTTCTTTAAAAGCTTTTACTTTTACAGTTAGCGTCTGCCCTTCAACCCCGTTCAACACGTTCTTCTTACTTTATTCCGCAACGCTTCTACAATTTTAAAATACTACATTTAATGGGTTAGAGTGAAGTTATCCATAAAAGGCCAGCCATAAAATCTTCTCGATGGTGCAGATTGTGCCGCCCGGCCTACTACCAGGCCAGTTTTTTAAACAAATTAGAATAAAAATATATTTTTATAGAAAAATTACTATTTATAGAGGGTGTCCGTAAAAGGCCTGTACAATGTAAATTTTGTTAAAAAATTATGTTAATTTTAGACATAAAATACTTAAAGATGTTGTTTTAAAAATAAAATAAACGCAAAGAAAAAAACAATATTAAAAAAAAAATGTTTAAAAATAAACTACTTGAAAAATTTGTCGTTTTAAAGTTTCCTTTCCGCTAAAAAGCCTTGCAAAATTGAGAAAATAAAAATCATATAAAAAATGACGTTCTTTTTAAAGTTTGATAGCTAAGACCTTCTTGTGTTGCTTCCAAAAAAATATGGAAATGTTCTTTTAAACCTAGTGAACTAAATGGCGTCTACTGTGAGTGCTGGCAAGGCTCGCAAAATTGAGAAAAAAAATAAATCATATAAAAAATGACGTTTTTTTAAGGTTTGACAGCTAAGACCTTCATGTGTTGCTTCCAAAAAAATATAGAAATGTTTTTTTAAACCTAAAGAACTAAATGGCGCCTACTGTGAGTGCTGGCAAGCCTGGCAAAATTGAGAAAAAAAAATAAATCATATAAAAAATGACGTTTTTTAAAGTTTGACAGCTAAGACCTTCTTATGTTGCTTCCAAAAAAATATAGAAATGTTCTTTTAAACCTAAAGAACTAAATGGAAATGTCAGAAAGTGGCTGCAAGCCTCGCAAAATTGAGAAAAAAATAAATCATATAAAATGACTTTTTTTAAAGTTTGACAGCTAACACTCTTCTTGTGTTGCTTCCAAAAATTTTAAATTTTAAAAAAAAATTAATATGCGTTCCAAACAGGAGTGAACTGGAATGGCGTCGCAAAATTGAGAAAAAAAATGATAAATTTTTATTAAAATGACGTTTTTTAAAAAATTTGATTAGTTATTAGACAAATCTTTAATGATGTTGCTTCCAAAAAAATATAGAAATATCTTTTTTAAACTTAAAAATTAAATAACGCTACTTGGAAGTCGGCAAGCCTCGCAAAATTAATGAGAAAATAAAATCATATAAAAAATTACGTTTTTTTGTAGTTTGACAGCTAAGACCTTCTTGTGTTAAGCCTTCCAAAAAATATAGAAATGTTCTTTTAAACCTAAAGAACTAAATAACGTCTATTGGAGTGCTGGCAGCTTGCAATTGAAAAAAAAAATCATATAAAAAATTACGTTTTTTTAAAGTTTGACAGTAAGACTCATGTGTTGCTTAAAAAATATGAAATGTTCTTTAAAACCTAAAGAAATAAATGGCGTCCTACTGTCTCAGCCTCGCAAATTGAGAAAAAATAAATCATATAAAAAATGACGTTTTTTAAAGTTTGAAGCTAAGACCTTCTTCTTACTTCCTTAAAAAATATAGAAATGTTCTTTTAAACCTAAGAACTAAATGGCGTCTACTGTGAGTGCTGGCAAGCCTCCAAAATTGAGAAAAAAAATCATATAAAAATGACGTTTTTTTAAAGTTTGACAGCTAAGACTTTGTGTCTCCAAAAAGGAATTTTTAAACCTAAAGAATAAATACGTTTCTGTGAGTGCTGGCAAGCCTCGCAATATTAGAAAAAATAATCATATAAAATGACGTTTTTTTAAAGTTTGACATAAGACTTCTTATGCTCCAAAAATATAAAATGTTCTTTTAAACCTAAAGAACTAAATGCGTTTTAATGAGTGCTGGCAAGTCTCGCAAAATTGAAAAAAAAAATCATATAAAAAATGACGTTTTTTTAAAGTTTGACAGCTAAGACCTTCTTGTGTTGCTTCCAAAAAATATGAAATGTTCTTTTAAACCTAAAGAACTAAATGGCGTCTACTGTGAGTGCTGGCAAGCCTCGCAAAATTGAGAAAAAAATCATATAAAAATGACGTTTTTTTAAGGTTTGACAGCTAAGACCTTCTGTGTTGCTTCCAAAAAATATAGAAATGTCTTTTAAACCTAAAGAACTAAATGGCGTCTACTGTAGTGCTGGCAAGCCTCGCAAAATTGAGAAAAAATAAATCATATAAAAAATGACGTTTTTTTAAAGTTTGCAGCTAAGACCTTCTTGTGTGCTTCCAAAAAATAGAAATGTTCTTTTAAACCTAAAGAACTAAATGACGTTACTGTGAGTGCTGGCAAGCCTCGCAAAATTGAAAAAAAATCATATAAAATGACGTTTTTTAAAGTTTACCTAGACTTCTTGTGTTGCTTCCAAAAAATATAGAAATTTCTTTAACCTAAAGAACTAAATAGCGTCTATGTGAGTGCTGGCAAGCCTCGCAAAATTGAGAAAAAAAATCATATAAAAATGACGTTTTTTTAAAGTTTGACAGCTAAGCCCTTTCTTTGTTGCTTCCAAAAATATAGAAATGTTCTTTTAAACCTAAAGAACTAAATGAACGTTTACTGTGAGTGCGCAAGCCTCGCAAAATTGAGAAAAAAAAATCATATAAAAAATGACGTTTTTAAGTTTGCCTAGACCTTTTGTGTTGCTTCCAAAAGAAATTTTATATGTTCTTTTAAACCTAAAGAACTAAATAGGCGTTATGAGTGCTGGCAAGCTCGTCAAATTGAAAAAAAAATCATATAAAAATGAGTTTTTTAAAGTTTGAATAGACCTTTCTTGTGTTGCTTCAAAATATAAATGTTCTTAAACCTAAAGAACTAAATGGTCTATGTAGTCTGGCAAGCCTCAAAATGAAAAATAAATCATTAAAAAATGAGTTTTAAAGTTTGACAGCTAAGACTTCTTGTGTGCCAAAAATATAGAAATTTTTAAAAAACTAAATGCGTTACTGTGGTGCGAAGCCCAAAATTAGAAAAAATATAAAAAAAAATTTTAAGGTTTGACGTAAGATTGTGTTGCTTCCAAAAAAATAGAAATGTCTTTTAAACCTAAGAACTAAATGGCGTTAGAGTGCTGGCAGCTCGCAAAATTAGAAAAAATCATATAAAAATGACGTTTTTAAAGTTTGACAGCTAAGACCTTCTTGTGTTGCCAAAAAATATGATGTTCTTAAACCTAAAGAATAAATCACTGTGAGTGCTGGCAAGCCTAAAATTGAGAAAAAAATCATATAAAAAATACGTTTTAAGTTTGACAGCTAAGACCTCTTGTGTTGCTTCCAAAATAAGAAATTTTTTTAAACCTAAAACTAAAAACGTTTATGTGAGTGCTGGCAAGCTCAAAATAAAAAATAAATCATATAAAAAATGACGTTTTTAAAGTTTGACACAAGACTTTTGTGTTGCTTCAAAAATATGAAATGTTTTTAAACCTAAAGAACTAAATAACGTTTATTGGAGTGCTGGCAAGCCTCAAATGAAAAAAAAAATCATAAAAAAAGAGTTTTTAAAGTTTGAAGCTAGACCTTCTGTTAAAAAATAAAATGTTCTTTTAAACCTAAAACTAAATGGTTACGGAGTGCTGGAACTCTCAAATTGAAAAAAAAAAATCATAAAAATGAGTTTTTTAAACTAAAGAAATAAGATCTTGTCTGACTTCAATATTAAAAAAAAAATAATAAAAATGATTTTAAGTTTGCACTAAACTTCAAAAATATGAAATGTTTTTAAACGTTAAAGGCTTTCTTTGCGCCTAATTAAAATAAACTAAAAATACTTTTAGGCAATCTTTTAAAAATTATCTTTGAAACAAATAATTTTTTAATGCAAAGAGGGCTTGCAAAAAAAAATCATATAAAATTGACGTTTTTTAGAGTTTGACAGCAAGAACCTTCAGTCTACTTCCAAAAATATAAATGTTTTTTTAAACTAAGATAAATGCGTTCTAAAGTCGGCAAAGCTGCAAAATTGGAAAAATTATTATAAAAAATGAATTTTTTAAAGTTTGTCAGGACCTTTTGTTGCTTAAAACAATATTTCCATATATTTTTTTTGGAAGCAACACAGGAAGGTCTTAGCTGTCAAACTTAAAAAACGTCATTTTAAATGATTTATTTTTTCTCAATTTTTCGAGTTGCCAGCACTACAGTAAACGCCATTTAGTTCTTTAGGTTTAAAAGAACATTTTCCATATTTTTTTGGAAGCAACACAAAGAAGGTTTAGCTGTCAAACTTTAAAACTTCATTTTTATATGATTATTTTTTTTCTAATTTTGCGAAGCTTCTGCAGCATTCGAGACGATATTAGTTCTTTAGTTTAAAAGAACATTTCAATATTTTTTTGGAAGCAACACAAAAGTCTTAGCTGATCAAACTTAAAAAAAACGTATTTTTTATATGATTTTTTTTTCTCAATATTTGCGATGCTTGCCAGCATAATAAACGTTATTTATTTTTTAGGTTTAAAGAACATTTCTATATTTTTTGGAAGCACAAAGTCTTAGCTGTCAAATTTAAAAAAAGGCATTTATTATATGATTTTTTTTCCAATTTTGCGTAGGCTTGTCGCATACATAGAGCCATTTATTCTTTAGCGTTTAAAAAGGCATTTCTATATTTTTTTGGAAGAAATCAGAGTTAGCTGTCAAATTTTAAAAAACGTCATTTTTTATATGAAATTTTTTTCTTATCAATTTTGGAGGCTTGCCAGCACTTAAAGACGATTTAGTTCTTTAGGTTTAAAAGACATTTCTTTATTTTTTGGAAGCAACACAAGAGGTCTTAGCTGTCAAACTTTAAAAAAACGTCATTTTTATAGATTTTTTTCTTCAATTTGCGAGGCTTGCCAGCACTCACAGTAACGCCATTTAGTTCTTTAGGATTAAAGAACATTTCTATATTTTTTTGAAGCAACACAAGAAGGTCTTAGCTGTCAAACTTTAAAAAAACATCATTTTTTATATGATTTTTGTTTTCTCAATTTTGCGAGGCTTGCCAGCACTCACAGTAGACGCCATTTAGTTCTTTAGGTTTAAAAGAAAATTTCCATATTTTTTTGGAAGCAACACAAGAAGGTCTTAGCTGTCAAACTTTAAAAAAACCTCAATTTTTATAAGATTTATTTTTTTTCTCAATTTTGCGAAGCTTGCCAGCACTCACAGTAGACGCCATTTAGTTTTTTAGGTTTAAAAGAACATTTTTATATTTTTTTGGAAGCAACACAAGAAGGTCTTAGCTGTCAAACTTTAAAAAAACTTAATTTTATATATGATTTATTTTTTTTTCTCAATTTTGCGAGGCTTGCCAGCACTTACAGCAGACGCCAATTAGTTCCCTAGGTTTAAAAGAACATTTCTTTATTTTTTTGGAAGCAACACAAAAAGGTCTTAGCTGTCAAACTTTAAAAAAACGTCATTTTTTAAATGATTTATTTTTTCTCAATTCTGTGAGGCTTGCCAGCACTCAGAGTAGACGCCAATTAGTTCTTTAGGATTAAAACAATATTTCCATATTTTTTTTGGAAGCAACACAGGAAGGTCTTAGCTGTCAAACTTTAAAAAAAAACGTCATTTTTTAAATGATTTATTTTTTTTCTCAATTTTTCGAGGCTTGCCAGCACTTACAGTAAACGCCATTTAGTTCTTTAGGTTTAAAAGAACATTTCCATATTTTTTTGGAAGCAACACAAGAAGGTCTTAGCTGTCAAACTTTAAAAAAACTTCATTTTTTATATGATTTATTTTTTTCTCAATTTTGCGAGGCTTGCCAGCACTCACAGTAGACGCCATTTAGTTCTTTAGGTTTAAAAGAACATTTCATATTTTTTTGGAAGCAACACAAGAAGGTCTTAGCTGTCAAACTTTAAAAAAACGTCATTTTTTATATGATTTTTTTTCTCAATATTGCGATGCTTGCCAGCACTCACAGTAAACGTTATTTAGTTTTTTAGGTTTAAAAGAACATTTCTATATTTTTTTGGAAGCAACACAAGAAGGTCTTAGCTGTCAAAGTTTAAAAAAGGCATTTTTTATATGATTTTTTTTCAATTTTGCGAGGCTTGTCAGCACTTACAGTAGACGCCATTTAGTTCTTTAGGTTTAAAAGAACATTTCTATATTTTTTTGGAAGCAACACAAGAAGGTCTTAGCTGTCAAATTTTAAAAAAACGTCATTTTTTATATGATTTACTTTTTTTTTCTCAATTTTGCGAGGCTTGCCAGCACTTACAGCAGACGCCATTTAGTTCTTTAGGTTTAAAAGAGCATTTCTTTATTTTTTTGGAAGCAACACAAGAAGGTCTTAGCTGTCAAACTTTAAAAAAACGTCATTTTTTATATGATTTTTTTTTCTTAATATTGCGAGGCTTGCCAGCACTCACAATAAACGCCATTTAGTTCTTTAGGTTTAAAAGAACATTTCTATATTTTTTTGGGAAGCAACACAAGAAGGTCTTAGCTCTTAAACTTTAAAAAAAACGTCATTTTTTATATGATTTATTTTTTTTTTCTGAATTTTGCGAGGCTTGCCAGCACTCACAGTAGACGCCTTTTAGTTCTTTAGGTTTAAAAGAACATTTCTATATTTTTTTGGAAGCAACACAAGAGGGTCTTAGCTGTCAAACTTTAAAAAAAACTTCATTTTTTATATGATTTATTTTTTTTTTCTCAATTTTCCGAGGCTTGCCAGCACTTACAGTAGACGCCATTTAGTTCTTTCGGATTAAAAGAACATTTCTATATTTTTTTGGAAGCAACACAAGAAGGTCTTAGTTGTCAAACTTTAAAAAAACGTCATTTTTTATATGATTTATTATTTTTTTTCTCAATTTTGCGAGGCTTGCCAGCACTTACAGTAGAAGCCATTTAGTTCTTTAGGTTTAAAAGAACATTTATATATTTTTTTGGAAGCAACACAAGAAGGTCTTAGCTGCCAAATTTTAAAAAAACTTCATTCTTTATATGATTTATTTTTTTTCTCAATTTTGCGAGGCTTGCCAGCACTTACAGTAAACGCCGTTTAGTTCTTTAGGTTTAAAAGAACATTTCTATATTTTTTTGGAAGCAACACAAGAAGGTCTTATCTGTCAAACTTTAAAAAAACGTCATTTTTTATAAGATTTATTTTTTTTCTCAATTTTGCGAGGCTTGCCAGCACTCACAGTAGACGCCATTTAGTTCTTTAGGTTTAAAAGAACATTTCTATATTTTTTTGGAAGCAACACAAGAAGGTCTTAGCTGTCAAACTTTAAAAAGCGTAATTTTTTATATGATTTATTTTTCTCAATTTTGCGAGGCTTGTCAGCACTTACAGTAAACGTTATTTAGTTCTTTAGGTTAAAAAGAACATTTCTATTTTTTTTTGGAAGCAACACAAGAAGGTCTTAGCTGTCAAACTTTAAAAAAACATCATTTTTCATATGATTTATTTTTTTTTCTCAATTTTCCGAGGCTTGCCAGCACTTACAGTAGACGCTATTTAGTTCTTTAGGTTAAAAAGAACATTTCTATATTTTTTTGGAAGCAACACAAGAAGGTCTTAGCTGTCAAACTTTAAAAAATCGTCATTTTTTATATGATTTAATTTTTTTTCTCAATTTTGCGAGGCTTGCCAGCACTCACAGTAGACGCCATTTAGTTCTTTAGGTTTAAAAGAACATTTCTATATTTTTTGGAAGCAACACAAGAAGGTCTTACCTGTCAAACCTTAAAAAAACGTCATTTTTTATATGATTTTTTTTTCTTAATTTTGCGAGACTTGCCAGCACTCACAGTAGACGCCATTTAGTTCTTTAGGTTTAAAAGAACATTTCCATATTTTTAGTCTTAGCTGTCAAACTTTAAAAAAACGTCATTTTTTATATGATTTTTTTTTCTCAATTTTGCAAGGCTTTTTAGCGGAAACGAAACTTTAAAACGACAACGACAGTAGTTTATTTTTTAAACAATTTTTTTTACTATTGTTTTTTTCTTTGCGTTTATTTTATTTTTAAAACAACATCTTTAATTATTTTATGTCTAAAATTAACATAATTTTTTGACAAAATTTACATTGTACAGACCTTTTAGGGACACCTTCTATAAATATTAATTTTTCTATAAAAATATATTTTTATTCTAATTTGTTTAAAAAACTGGCCTGGAATTAGGTAGTAGGCCGGGCGGCACAATCAGCACCATCGAGAAGATTTTATGGCTGGCCCTTTTATGGATAACTTCACTCTAACATTTAATGGCAATGAAATTTCTAAAACACAACTAAATTTATTGTATATTTTGTGCATAGTTAACTGCCTGACAGTTATCTTGAAAATAAATATATGTTTTAATAGCTGCTGGTGATTTAAAATTAAACTTCGTTAAATAGACCTTTGAGTTAGTTCTATCGGCTTGATACCTGAGACCCTTCTATACAAATGTATGCTTATACAAGTATAGTCAAATTTAAAGAAGTTCGGGGAAAAAAGATGTAGTTATTTACATTGCAAAATTTATTTTAGTCTTGGTATCGCAGACTAATGGTAAATTAGAATTTTTATAGTATATCTGTACTTAAAATTTCAAACGCGTTTTTCTAAAAATTATGTTTTTCAAACTTTTTTCCATCATATCTTGAGAACGACTTTACAGATTTACTTTAAAAATATAGGGTTGACTTAGCACATATATTTAAAATATTTCCTTTTCTTACAAAAAGTACATGACATTCCAAATTTGTTGTTCCGAAGTTTGTCAAAAATCCTGTTTTCATTTTTTTTCATAATGGTTTATTTTCTGTATTTAAGCTCAAAGATTAAAATGCCGCCAATTTTTTTTAGTTTTAGATGTACCAATTAGCTAATTTTGTGGAGGGAGTGGGGGACCATTTTTTTAAGGCAGGTGTCTCCAGAGCGCTATAACATTCGTTCTAGTGAATATTTTTAGCTAAAAATAACATATGTCTACTCTAGAAATTCTTATTAATAAATGTTAAAAACTCCAACGTTTTATCTTTTCACTGCTCCTCACAAAAAAATTCCAAAAACTGCATAAAAACAAGAGAAAACCAAGTTAATAACGCGTTCTTGTCGACGTGCGTGGAAAAGTTTACAAAGATAGAGGAGGATATCATACAGAGTCTAAGCAATAAATAGACAAAGAAATCCGTATATTTTTTGATAAACAGGGTCCTTACCCAAAAACAATCTTAAAATTATGTAAGTAAAGTGTATGCCACTTAACCAGAGCCTTTAGAAGAGTTGCGCAAACGCATTTATTTTAAATATATGTGAAATGCAAATGTTCGGGAAAGATTCGAGAAAAAATTTTATTACTGCATGGAAGCTTATTATTAACTCTAGAAATCTAAGTTCAGTAGAGCCACCGTCTGTATTTATTAAAAATTGGTGTACCAAATGAGCTAAAGTAAGTATATAGGTACATGAGAAAAAATAAAAGTCCTCTAATACGGGGTACTACTTAGCCCTACTTTCCTTTTTAGATTTTGGAGGTGGAACGCACCCTTGTCAAGACGTTGCAGTAAGGGATAACGACTTGGGGTAAAATTGTTTTTCCTTTAAAATAAAAGTGCACAAGTCTGATCGTTGTCCTTTAAAAATCATTTTAGGCACAAAAAATTTGAATATGTTGCCCCTCTTTGGACACTCTATATTTCGAAAGTCACTGAATCAAAACGGCTTAATGTAGATATGCACATAAAGAGAATGAAAAGAGTTTTACAAGATTTTTTTTTTCTTATTTAAGATTTCAGGGGTTGAATTTGTGTTTTAATTATTAAAATTCTATTTTTCAAATTAGTTACATCATAATACTATTCTTCGCTTTTATTAATGCTTTATTTCTTGACGACCATAACAAAAACACTTTTACAGTATTAATAATTTATTAATAACAGGTTAATAAAAAATTAACAAAAATTACTTTTTGGATCAGAAGATATTTATTGTAATTATAGTGGAAATTTTTATATAAACGGGAAAAAAAAAACAATGGAATGTTTTATTTTTAAAATTAGGGCTAAAGTAATTTCTGGTCCCTTTTAAAACAAATAGTTAACAACAAGAATGCGTATTTATCCGTTATTCCGCAAGTCAGCGTGTGATGTCTACCTAATAGTACTTGGGAAATTTTAAACAAATAGAAGAATGAAGAAGGACATCAAAAAAGTAAAGAAAATATATAAAGTTTTTTTTTAACCAATAATAACAATATATATTTTTTCTTTAAATGTAATTATTGTATTAAGCTGGTAAATTTAAGAAAATAAAATGAAATATGAAAAAACAATTCAGTTTAATTTACAAAAGGTTAGAATATAATTAATCATGTTATAATTGTTTTATTGCCGCTATCCCTAATTGCTTTCTGCCAAAATAAAAACTATAATTAACAGCTCCAACTATTTATTTGCACTTTTGTAAAAAATCTTGGAAACGATATATCGTAACCAAAAAAATATATATCTTTTATTGCAACTATGTAAGAAATCGTGAAAACCATTAGGGTAAAATTTAATATATGTCTTAATAATTAGGTTTTATTTTTATTACAAATAAAAAGAAATTTAGTTTATTTTATTTTAACAGTTATAATATTACCGCGACTACAAAAAAAAGGAGTAATTTTTTTTCATATTTCTTTTTTTAACCCACTTTAAAAAATGGAGGTTATTAATTCATAATTCGACACGTATGTAGGTAATATTATTGGCACTGCAATATATTTACCTATGATATTCTTTTGATTAAATATACACATTTTATAAGTGTATGTATGTATGTTTGTGTTTTGGTAGTCCACGCATTTTTGTGAAATTATTAATCAGAGTGTTGTCATTCTATTTTAATTAAGTTATATTTACTATTTACTTATTAGTCAAATTCTAGTTTATGTTAAAAAAAATTAGTAAAATCTTTAAATATTTACAACAAGACTTTTAACAAAAATAAATAAATACTTAAAAAAAAATAACAATAAAAAGGTTATTAAAAAAATATGTAATTGACATTAAAAAACCTAAAATTACAAAATAATATTTTATATATGTCACATATCGTATATGAAATTAGACTGTATATACCGGGTGACACAGCGGACATATAACATCCCATAACTTTTTTATTTATTAGAATCAATTTTTGAAATTTGGGTGATGTACCTAACATAAAGACACGCTTTTAAAGACTAAATAAAACAAATTTTTTCACTTTCGATTTAACTGGAAGTAACCCTAAACCTTATATTTTAAATAGCACCCTGTATATATTTTTAGCCCACCTGAGCCGCCTTAAAATTCTCTTTTTAACCATGTGTCACACTTGTCATTTTATTTTAAAATGGCTGTCAAAATTGAGTTTTTTTCTAAAATTTTAGTAGGCCATGATGTGACAATTACAAATTATTAGTATGTAAAGGGCGTTGAAATGTGAAGAATAAGGTGTAAAAATATTTGTGACTTTGATAATTTTTATCCAATTAATAAAAGTTAGGAATAGGGATTAATTTTTAAAATTTTAGGACTGTATTTTTATAACGCATAATATCTTAAAATCCAAAATAGAAAACTTAATTTTTTATTTATTGTAACTTTAGATCAAACATTGACTATTTTATATAATTTAACAGAACTAGTATGAAGAACTGACTTTTTTTAATAAAAACGCAAAATTGTACATATCTACATTATTTCGCAAAAACGTAGACCATAAGTATTAATAACACTCCAAGTAGGCTTGTCAACAGCTTGGCATATTGGTTTTAAAAAAGTAAAACAATTTTAGGGGGCAATGGATACAAAATGACTATAATCATTTGTTTGATTTTACAAAGCCTGCTTGGCGTGTTATTAATTCTAATAATCTACGTATTTGCGACACAATGTTGATATGTATAATTTTGCGTTTTTGATGAAAAAGTCAGTTTTTTATACTAGTTCTAATAAATTATATAAAATAGTTAATGTTTGATCTAAAATTACATTAAATAAAAATTGGAGTTTCCTATTTTGGATTTTTGAATTATTAGGCGTTAAAAAAATACATTTCTAAAATTTTAAAAATTAACCTCTATTCTTAACACCTATGATTTATATAAAAATTAACAAAATCACAATTATTTTTATACTTTATTCTTCACATCCCAACGCCTTTTAGATGCTAATAATTTGTAATTATCACATCATGGCCTACTAAAATTTTGGAAAAAAAAAGATTTTGGCAGCCATTTTAAAATGAATTAACAAGTGTTATACATGGTTAAAAAGAAAATTTTTTAGGCGGATCAGGTAGGCTAAAAAATATACAGGGTGTTTTTTAAAATTTACAATTTAGGGTAACTTCCAGTTAAACCGGAAGTGAGAAATTGATTTAATTTAATCTTTACAGGAGGGTACTCATGACAGGTGAATCTCTTAAATTATAAAAATGTAATCAAAAAATAAAAAAGTTATGGTCTGTTACATGTCCGCTGTGTCACCCAGTATATACGGTCTAGACCGTTTATAAACTACCTATAATTTGTCAACCGTTTGTCTATAACTTGATAATTTATAGATATATGGACTAGACCGTATAGTCCGAATATATACTGACTATACAGTATGTTTAAAATTAAGAACGCTAACATACCACGTGGTGTTTTGAGTTTTGTTTTTATAAATTTCGAAGTTTGTTATAATAAAGCAAGTTGTTTATACGTAAATTCAGTTAATTTTGAAATACTTTTGTAAGTAATTCTGTTACTCTACAATGGATTTTCAAAAAACGAAGGTAAGTTATAACTGATACCTACATAACCATAATTTTGAACATACTTATTTGTTTATGCAGATATTACAAAAAAACTTATTACGAAGAAAAGATGTTGCGGACAATAGCCGCGACTTATCGAAAAAAAGTACTTAAGCTCTTATTGAAGAAGTAAGAAGAGCTAAGTGTGCCAAAAAAAAAAACCACGAATGCATTGGCTCTCGAAGCATTATGATATATTGTCCGTTCAAGGACCTGCTAAACCTATAGCTCCTCTTAGCAGTCAATTAGTTAAAGTAGTATATTACGTCGATCGATCATTTTCGTTTGAGAACAACAGATAAACAAAATAATGAGTTTTACTGGTTTAAAAAGTTAGTAACCATGTTTTTTTTTAAACAGTGTAATATATGTTTTGTTTAAGGGTTATTCACAAAAATAAACTGATTTTAGTAAGGTCGAAACTATTATAAGCCTTTTAATTTTTTGCATATGTCAGAATAAACTGTGTTACTTATTAACAAGTCCTATTCAAAGTTGTTTCTTGAAAAGAACTTTAATAATGCTGACCTCAGCAAGGAAATAAAAACTTAAGGCTTAATAAAAGTGTATTTGTATATACTTCTATTAATTATTCGATTTAACGAAATTTTATTATGTGTTGCCTACTTACACACTGATAAATTAGTGTGGAGGTAAGAAACACATTATACTTTTATGAAAGCCGTAATAACGTTTTCGGTGCGACGGTGCGGCGCGGCTCGTGTGAAACCATATTCACTGTGTACCGTCGTCGTCGTCTCATCAACCCTTCCAAGCGAATTACATGTTTCGTAGTCGTTTGCGGCGTATTAATTTCGATTATTTTATTTTGTGTTATTTTATTTTGTGGTTGCAGACGTTTTTTGGATCGATTAAACCCTTCTTATTTTGGTGATTAATATATATTAAATTGTGTTAACTTATAATATCGTAACAAAATAACTAGAGGTTGTATGGTTTTGTCTTGCAAATCCAGGGGTAACATTTAAAAGAAATTAGGTTTACACTTAGGTACACATGGGGGTGGCACCTACCAAGCGCGTCGCCGGGTGGCGGATTGGGGATCGGCTAGGTTTCTCACGGAATCTGGCTAGTGGCGATTATAAGCAGGGTGAGAGAAGATAAAATTCTCAAAACCCTTTGCAAAGGTCGCTGCCGCGGACCACCACCAGTGCTCACATCTAGTGATACCTGGTACCTTTCTTCTCTCCTTTCTTAAACTAGTCTTGGGATACAAGCGTTAATCTTTTCTATCGGCCTCCCTTGGCCAATCCTTGCTCTTCCAAGCCCCTACGCCATTGGGTTTCCAAAGGCTAGGAGCTACTCATTTTCCCACTACTTCTTCCTCTTCTTCTACAACCCAATCCCAAGGTGGTGAGGACATCTGTAGCGAAGGGATGCGTGGCACATGGGAGATGTGTCTTTAACGAGCCCTCCAGAATACCTGGCAACCTTCTGGAGTAAGTAGCCTTGTCCCAGTAAGCGGCTCTGCTGGGATGGACCTCCTTTCCGCACCACTCGTGGGAATTATATGGATTCAGACGATAAGAAAAACAATCCAACTCAGACGGAGGTGGAGGAAGGTCATAAAGACCAAGCCTCACGTACGCCTGAGGTAAACCCCGCTGGACTTAAACCTGCAGGCACTAATCCTGCAGCTCAAGGAACCCAGCAAAAGCGGAAGCCCAACCTCGAGCGCAGGATGTCTGGTGCACAGCGCCGGAAACTTGCAATTGAGGTAGCCAAAGCTAGAGGTGAACCTATTAAACCCAGGAAGCCCAGGGAAAATAGGGAAACCAAAGCTAATCTGGAGGCTGAGAAACCTTCAGGCAGCAAAGCCGAGTCTGGGGAACCGAACCCAAGGCAAGGCAAACGGAAGTGCTCCGCAATCAGCACACCGTCACCCTGTGCGAGACAAACCAAGAAAGGCCGGTCTGAGCATGTACAGGTAAAACCCAGTACAACAACTGGGGCAACCTTCAAACAGGCTCTCACAGGCCACAAAATGGCAGTTTCGTTGGACTTGTTCCCGGAAGGAAAACTCACCGCGGAACAGATTCAGATGGCGATGACTCGGGAGATCTTTAAGTCTCCAGCGGGGGAGGGGCCGCACTTTGCGGGTAGCTACCAGCAGGCTGGGGTTCTTTTCGTAACCTGCGTAAACGATCACGCCAGGGACTGGCTAATGGACAAAGTTCCAAAAATTCAACCCTGGGAGGGGGCGACAATTAGAGTAGGATACGCTAAGGACGTTGTCAAAACTGTCAAGGTTGTGACATTTATACCCACCGAACTCCTTGATGACAAGGAGCCGGGTAAAATTCCCCAGAATCTGGGGATCCAAAACAAGGATCTCAATACAGGTGACTGGAGGCTCATCAGCAGCCGTAGTGAGAAACCGGGCATCACCCTTGTACTGCTATGGACGAACACGCCCTGAAGGAATTGGGCAAGAGGGGCTACCAAGCCTTTCTGGGCCTAAACCCAATCACCTTCAGAGTGACCAAAACACGCAAACAGGAGTCTGCAGGAACTACGGGTGCTTCAAGCAAACCTGCAGCATAACAGGGCAGCCACGGCTTTCCTATGCAGGCTTCTATCTCGTGGAGACGCGGACATAGCCCTCATACAAGAACCTTGGCTTTTTAAAGAAAAAGTTGGGGGCTTAGGCGAAGCCGGAGGTAAGTTAATATATGACTCCAACTCTGGAAATGTTAGATCCTGCATATTTATTAAGAAGGAATTACATGCCTTAAAGCTGACTGATTTCTGTTCTAGGGACCAGGCGGCGGTAAGGCTGAAATACATCATTTTAAAGGTCTTTTTTTTAGTATGAGCCTATTTTGTTATTAATAAAATTTACAAACATACTTGCTTTTTTGTTTATCTTTTTAAGTCATTCCTAAACTAATTCAAACCAAAATCATTGTCAAGTTTATTATTTTGTTGTTTCTAAGTCAATGGTGAACACTTTTATTAAGTAAACGTATTCCTTTGCAAAATATTCTTATTTTCACAAAACAAAATATTATACTAGACTATTTATTGTAGTCAAATGTAGTAAGCATGGTTTAAAAATGTTATTTTTTATTTACAGAGCCAGAATATGGGCACTAAAAGCCAATCGAGAAGACCTGCTTGGCAAAGTAAACAATTTATATAAAAGTTACTCGTTATGTGCAGACCATTTTGAAGAGAGGATGTTCACGAGTCACTTGCATGCACGATTAGTAGCCACTGCAGTTCCCACCCTATTCCCATCTCTTGAGGGAAGTTCCAGAACTGACCATTCGTTTAGTGCACCGCCTTTGGAACGATCTAGAGGAATACAAGTTCTAGATGATATAGTATTAGTTTCAGAAGGGAATCGCATTAATTTATCCAGGTAATAAAAATAATAATATTTTAATTCAAAATAAACTTGAATCTTCTATGTTCAATTTCGATTTTTCCCAGTTTTTTGAAACTATGTTTTAGCTTTTTAAAATGATAAGTAAAACTACTATGTTTTTTACCACTAAAATATATTAACAATTGTGACAGCAGTTTCAACTCACAGAGTCATTTTCAAAGAAATATTTCTTACAGACTAAAATATCAGTATAAAATGAAGTGATTTGTAACCCTAAGTGGTCAATATATGTTCTGGAAGCGGCGAAGCAATTAATAGTTTATTACAGTTTCGCGACAGTAAATAGCGTGGAGAATACAAGTTCGGTTTGGTCATTAAGCAGATGTACATTATTATTTTTATTGCCTTTGTATATTTCTAGGGATTCCAGAAAATTAAATATTAAATTATACCTAGAAATATACAAAGGGAATAAAATAATAATGTACATTATTATTTTATTGCCTTTGTATATTTCTAGGATTCCAGAAAATTAAATATTAAATTATACCTAGAAATATACAAAGGCAATAAAATAATAATGTACATCTGCTTAATGACCAAACCGAACTTGTATTTTCCACGCTATTTACTGTCGCAAACCGTAATAAACTGTTAATTGCTCCGCCGTTTCCAAAGAATATATTTACCACTTAAGGGTACAAATCACTTTATTTTGTATTGATATTTTAGTCTGTAAGAATATTTCTTTTAAAATGACTTTGTGAGTTGAAACAGCAGTGCAATTGTTAACATATTTTAGTGGTAAAAAACAGAAGTTTTATTTATCAGTGTTCATGATGATTAATTACCACATAGTAACGGCTAATAGCATCAATTTTTTAAAATAAGCTGACAATTATATGTTATTTGTACAAATCAATTATTGTTTAAGCTTTTGGTCAACCATGCATAAAAAATCTCCAGTTGTTAACCAAATAAATTGTTCTTTTCTTAAAACTACATATTAACCAAAGTTGTTATTTAATGGCTAATTAAAATGTATTTTACAGCTGACCAGACAAATGTAGTTGAAACCGAGGTTCAGCATGAGATCGTCGTCAGTCCAATTACAGTTAGTCCTACTCTAACACCTCCAACATCTACCCAAACGTCAGCCAGTTTATCCTTTGATAGCCCAAGGAAGAATACGTACAGACAACAAATCAAGTACCTTACTGCCGAAAACAAATATTTAAGACAAAGGGTTCAGGTACTTGAAAGTCAAAGAATTAATGAATTGGACAATATATCTTTGGAGCAATATATGTCTTTAACATCCAAATTTTGCAATCCGGATACTGCAAAATGTATTAATATGCAAGTATCACAGGGGCATAAACACCCAAAGGGTAGACGTTACAGCAAGGAGTTTAAAAATGAATGTCTACCAATATATTTTGCTGGTCCCGGAGTGTATAAAAATATTTAATGTCTAAATATAGCCTTCCCTCGCCTAACACTTTGCTAAAAGAAATAAGATCAGTTAAGATAGGACCCGGATTAGATAATCCCGAGTTCTTCATTTTATTTAAAAAAAGGTTGACAGTTTTCAACCCCAAAGTAAATATTGCTTATTGTGCTTTGATGAAATGTCTATAAAAGCCAATTTATTTTATGAACGAAATCAAGATTGCATCATTGGGCTAGCAATGGGTGATACAGGGAGAAAATTTTTAAACCAACTTTAACTGCCTGTGTATTTATGGTCAGAGGTATTTATTCGAAGTGGAAACAGCCGATAGCCTATTTTTTATGCCATACTTCTTGTAACGCTAATTTATTACATAAACTATTAAATGAAGCTGTGCAAAAATTAAAAAATGTGGGGTTAAATGTTTGCGGAATTACTTGTGATATGGGGTCCAACAATATCAAATTGTCAAATATTTTAAAGATATCTCCAGATAATACTGGTTTTTATTTAGAAAACCAATATCTCTTTTTCATCTTTGATGTGCCACATATTATAAAAGCGATGAGAAATATGTTGATGATATATGACTTTTATATTAATGGTAAAAAATTTCGTGGCAATATATTAAAGACTTCTATGAGTTAGATAAAAAATTTCCTGTCAAAGCAGCACATAAATTAACGGATTCTCATATTTACCCGACTGGTTTTCAAAAAATGAAGGTCAAACTTGCCACCCAAGTATTTAGTTACTCAGTCCATGTAGGTATGAGTGTTTATATTAGATTTGGTTCCCTTCCCGATGAAGCGACAGAAACTGCTGAATTTGTTAATAGAGTAGATCAATTATTTAATATTTTAAATTCTTCACAAACCTTTTCCCCAAAAAATATAATGTTGCCTTTAAAGCAAACTCATTTCAATTAGAGTTTCTAATGGATTGTTTGACCTTCTTTAAAAATCTTGAAATTCGAGACAAAAATCATAAAAATGTTACCAAAAAAATTAAATTTATTAGAAGTCTTATAATTTCCATCAACAGTATTATTCAGTTATTTTAATATCTTCGTGAAAATGCAGGGTTCGATTGTGTACTTACACGAAGATTAAACCAAGATTGTCTGGAGAACCATTTTGGTAAAATCAGAAGTGCAAACGGCAACTGCATTAACCCAACAGCAATACAGTTCCACAGAACATTTAGAAAGCTGCTGAAACTGTGAGGCAGATTCTGATCAGATGCTTTTAAGGCTTTCTGATTGCGAACAGGTTTTTGTACCTGAAGATAAGGATAAAGTACCAGACCAAAAAGACGCACTAAATGGCATGGATTACCAAAAAAATGAAATGCTGCAAAAAAATTTCATAAGGTACGTGTGCGGGTACCTTTTAAATAAAGCGTTAAGGATTCACTCTTGTGACATTTGCAATAAATATAGCAAAGACCACAATGAACTTGATGATTCATCTTTTATTGTTTTCTTAGAGTATATAAAAGTGCAATGGTGATACATTCGGAAATTTGCAAATGCCTAATGATGAATTTGTGGAACTAATATGTAAAATAGAAAAAATATTTCAACAAAATTTTGAAAAATTGGCCACACAAAGCAATATTTGCGGTACACTTTTAGGTATAAGTAACCATTTACCCTTTAGTCATCCCTGTAAATATTTTCCCAAAGAATTTATAGTTAAATTATATTTAAGAGTTAGAATTTATTATACATTAAAAACAATAAATGCTAATTTTAGAAATATAAATAAGAATAAATTAATAATATGGAAAAATTTGTAATATACATAGTTGTAAGTAATTTTTTTGTTTGGTTTTTTCGTCCATTTATTTTTGTATGTCTGGCTGAAAAATTAATTTTGTGAAATTCTTTATTGCTGTTAGTAAAACATTAGTGTTGCGAATAGGTAAGCATTTTTTATTTTGTTTCTTATACATCTCTTACATTTGGATTAATGGGCAATAAAACTTATTGAAAACCTAAGCTACAGAACATTATTTTATTATCATATTTTTTTTATTGCTTAATTAAAACACGCCTTAGCGTGTTCAAATCGAACTTTCAAACACACGCGTGTTTTAAAGGTTGCCATGGTACAACAATCAAAAACGGGAGAAATGTGAAGTCTAAGATGGCATTGCAACAACCTATAACCTCGAATTTTTGCACATGTTAGGCATTTTAAAGAAACGAAAATTATTAATCTGACATGAGTACTTTATAACGTCAAATAAAATATTACTAATATAATAAATAATATCAATAAAAAAATAGCGTAATGTATTCGTGAATAACTGATCTTTAAAACACTTGCTCTATTTTGAGAACTCGGGCTACGCCGTCGTGCTCGAAAAATCGCGCGTGTATTAAAGACCCTATTATTCACTTACACTCTATTATACTGTACCTTTTCCCTAAAAACTGACATTATATTGAGAGATATCACAGTGCGACTATCAAAGGCAATAATTTCTGTCGAATATTACATCCGAATTTTGGAGAGCTGAGAAAAGACCTTAACAATGACCTGGGTATATGAGGAAACAGCTAAAGATCGACCATGCATCCTCTTAAACAACAAACGATTTTTATAAATCATTATTCTTTTCATAAGATTATAGATAACTACACCCCTTCTAATTATTGTAATACAATTATTGTGACCTAAATATTATAAATCGCCCATGTTACTTTGTCAGCTCATACGAGTTTTTTAGTCTATAACAATTAAAATGTTATTACTTTTTCGAATCAGTTTATTGTATATTTTTATATTTCTTATTAACTTTAAAATTATCTACTACGGTACTGTTAGGCAAAAATTTGTCGTTTTACATAAATAAGTAATCGTTTTAATCCGGCTCTGACTTTTCCCGGATGTGCGACAGAGGGAGCAACGCTTCTGTCTCGTTTGTTCGTAGACTGCGAGATCAAAGGTGCCGACCGGAGTTGTGGAGCTGTAAGTAAGTAAGCTGTGTCTTAAGTCCCTCAGAACGATACGCCTCGAGATTAGTGATATACAGTGTGTTCCAAATTTGGCTTACATGTATTGTAATCTTGCTTGGTATACAAGATTGCAAAATGTTTAAATGGGAAGAGTTTTAAAGGATTTAATGCCGATTTCGACTGTGCAGTTAATTTATTGCTGAATATAGTAGCAAAATTTGCTACAATTTGGAAGCTAGTATTTCTTGGAAAAAAAGTATTATATATCTAGGTTCTAAAAATGTAGCAATTAATTTATACAGTAAACGTATTCTTTATTGTTAAAGGTCTTTTTTTTGTAACGTCTTAATAATTTTGTTTAATTTATTTTGAATATACAACATTATATTTTACCAGCGAATGAATTAATTTATGGTCGTAATAATTTAACTAAATAATTCTTAGGATTTTTATAATTCGGGTTACTTATTTACCAAGTAGGTCTGGTCTTTTGCTCTTAATAAACGAGAATAGGAGTTTATCCAGTTAAAAAATATTCTCAATGAGTGCATAGAGGTAGCTTGTTATTTAATACCTTACTAAATACTGTATTAAAACAAATAATTTGACCACAAGACGTTCTTTCCCTGGTAAAAAGTAAATATTTTTTTATTACGCCCTTTTAAGTTTTAATTTGTACATACTGCCTCATTAATTTATCTTTATTTGACAATATTCTTTTACAACATCTTTTCTTTTGGAAAAAATATTTTTATTAATTTATTTAAAAAATAAAATTTAATTAATAATGGATAAATGCAAAAATGTATCCATTTTTATTAGATTATTTGGTCAAACATTTGAGTTTTACTTTTTATCTTCTTGCAAAATATTGTTGTAATTAGATATAAAAGTTTCTCAAATAAGTTCCTTAAATATTTGTTTATACTTATTTAGGTGTTAGTTAATACCTACTACGTATAAGTCGAGTATATTTAAGAAATTTTCAATAAAAACATCCTTTGTTAGTAAAAGAACATTTCGAAAGGCACAAACACAGAACCATTGAAGTTCATTCATTACTTACCTACTTTTGTATATCTAAAGCAAACTAATACATTTAATTAAAAGAAAAGTTTGCCTTTAATAGACTTTTAAAACAACAGCAGATAAAACAAGCTGAATCTTTTGTCTTTTAGATTTTAGTCTTTGCTTTAAATGATGTAGCCATTACGAAAATGAGATGTTTCATTTCTTATAGTTGTTTATAGTTAAAAGTTTTTCAAATACATCCTTTAAGATTTTTTAAGGGTTTTAGAGAAGCATGGCTTTGTTTCTGATATTTCATTTACCCATAAATATTAAACCTCTACTTTTCCCACATAGTGAGTGTTAACATTTAATGGGAACAAATTTTAAAGAAGGTTGTAGGAAAAAATAAGAATTAGATTCTTCAACTTTATATATATATATATATATATATATATATATATATATATATATATATATATATATATATATATATATATATATATATATATATATATATATATATATATATATATATATATATATATATATATATATATATATATATATATATATATATATATGTATATTATAACGTGCCTATCACCACCGGTTTGATCAAAAACGAATAACTTGTGGAACCTTTCTACGGATCATTCCTACTAACAAATTCATTATATCCTATACCTATCTCTGCTAGTTTTTGAGAAAATGGCGATTAAAAATGTCCAAACTACCATTTCAATGCAACACCCAGTATATTTTTTTAAATTTGTATTTTACGGGTCATTCCTGATATAAAATCTGTATTATATCCTATACCTATTTTTGTCACTTTTTGAGAAAATGGTGATTGAAGATGTCAATCAAGGGTTATCATATATTTTTCAAAAGCGTTCTAATTATTTTTAATGTTTTTTGGTGTAGAGTCAAATACTTTAAAAATACGTTTATTAGTTTTATTTTGATCAGTTACACAAAAATATTAGTTTGATAAATCAATATCAGATATTCTTTTCGGGTTAACCAATGTATTTAAAACCTTTTTTACCGTTTTTCCTTGGGTAAGCCTTTGGTTTACTGAAAAAAATAATTTATAATTATCTGCTAACAAAAACTTAGCTTAAGGACAAACTAAAAAAAACATTTAAAATATTATAAAAATATATAAAAAAACAGTAATTACATTTTGTTATTTTATTTAAAACAAAGGAATTCGTAAAAAAAATCGTTTACAAGTTTTTTTTTACTATATAAGTCAACTTCAATAGTTTGCCTTAAACCTAAAAAGTCAAGTATTTTCTTCATTAGAAGTTATTTTTGTTCTAGCAAAATTTTTAATAAACTTCTAAATTTTTTCATTACAGAAAACATTTTAATACTGCATAATATTTTAACATGTCACAAAGTTACATGTAAAAGTACATTTGTGCAACATGCTATATAAATTATTATTTGTGAGTGTACGATACGTATGGTCTAAGAGCAAGAGCCGAAAAATCCTCGTTATCAGTAATATGGAGTTTCTCCAGTAAAACATGTTCATTTTGTATTGTTAATTATGTTCTAGCGCAGG
Source organism: Listronotus oregonensis (assembly GCA_019359885.1). Taxonomy (NCBI): domain Eukaryota; kingdom Metazoa; phylum Arthropoda; class Insecta; order Coleoptera; family Curculionidae; genus Listronotus; species Listronotus oregonensis. The sequence goes on along the minus strand of JAHBCN010001793.1, from coordinate 11,690 downwards.
TTGACAAACTAATGGATATAGGGAGTAACAATAAGGGGTGAAAGTGCGAAATGTTTGAGAAAAAAATTGTCATCTATAATATGTCAGCCATTTTGGCCACTTAAAGTTATTTAGTTAGTAAATGGCTGACATATTATCGATGACGATTTTTTTTCCAAATATTTCGCACTTTCACCCCTTATTGCTTTCCCCTGTATCCAATCTTGGGCAAGAACACGACTAACAATACTAAATAAACATGTTTTATGGGAGAAACTCCATATTACTGATGACGATGAAATTTCCTCACTCGCACTGGCTCTCCGTCTAGTAAGGAAATATTATTATAAAAATATCCTTAATACCTATATGTTCCACTTATCTGTTTTTATTGTGTACCTAAGGTTAACGAACTAAAATAATTTCACCATAGCCCCATATTTTAACGATTATTTAAAGCATTCTTTAAATTTTTATTTGGATAAACTATCCAATATTATATTTTATTTTTATTTATTTAAAAAAAAATAACAATAATAATACTAGAATGAAAATACATCTTATTAGACTAGTTTTACTAACTAACGCAAAATACTAAAAGCCACTAACACCATACTTAAAAAAGTTTTTACTATTGTAAAGACACCCTGTTTATAAATATTATTTTAAAAACCGTTCCTTGAGGTTTTTTTTTCTTTTAGTTAACAGTATTTTAATTTTGCCAATAAAATTTTTATTTGAAAAATTGAAAGAAATAACGACCATATTTCGCCTGAACGATGAAAGTAATACAGTTAGAGACCTTTATTGTATGAAACTAGACATTTTTTGATCTTTTTTGAAAACTTTTTTATGTTTTCAACTGTAAATTAAATTGGCTTTTGCTGCTATGCTATACAGGGCTAACCAAAAGTGCCGCAAAAATTAATATTTCTTTAATAGTCTCATTTTTAACAAAACGGTGAAACACGGTAAACAGTTTTAAATTTTGATGACTTTTTAAGTATATGTTATGGACCTTAGTGCTTAAACCCTTTAAGCAGGGTAACACTCACCCCTAAAAGTTTAAATGAAACAACGGTTCAACAGATACCTCATAAGAAAAGGTATTAAATAAAAGTTATTTTATTTAAAATAAAGGGTATTAAATCCTCTTTTTAAGGCATCAACGGAGGTCTGATTAGCTTAAATTGGTATATTATTGAATACCATTTTAATTTGCTACCGCATTTTTTTAAAGAACTTAAAACTAATGACCATTGTTTATTATAGTTTAAACTAAATTATTGGGGTGTTGATTCATTTGCAGTTAAACTAATTATATCATATTTGTAAGGCAGAACTAAAAAGGTTATAGTTCATGATGTTTTATCTAATGCAATTTCAGTCTCTTTAGGAGTTTCACAAAGTTTATTATTAGCGTCACTTCTTTTTATTATTTAGATAAACTAACCAGAACTAACTAGAACTTTATTCCAAGCTGAAGACTTTTAGCATATTCCGTCGATACTCAATTATATAAATCATTTGAATGCTATCATTTAAAAACAACCTTATGTAAATTTTAAAAAAATCAAATTATTATGTGTTCTGGTAGTCTTAAAAATCAAAATTTTATAAAAGGACCTATGAATATAAAAATTTAAGACGCTTCTTTGCCTTTTGTTAAGTCTGCTAGAGATTTGAAAGTTTGGCGAAGATTTAGAAATTTTGAAACCTAATAAATATTTAAATAAGAAAGTCAATTCTTCCTATATAATTTAAATAGTAAATAAAATAGTTATTTTAGCGAAATGAAAATTTGCGGCCGAGGCGTAGCCGAGGTCAAAAAAAATATTAGGCCGAGGTACACATAACATTTTTTAGGCGACTGTTTTATCAAGTAGATACTTAATTTTTTTTTTTTAATTTTTGAAATAAGAGAAAAATAGAAAAGCAGTTTTAAATTTATATTGATTAAATAATGTTAATGTGGCACAACTGAAATATAATGTGATAAAAATTATAAAGAGAACTTACTCCTATAAAAATGGTAACAAATTAGCTTCATTTGTTATTAATTTTTATGTTAAAAGAACATTTATTAGACTTTAAAAATGTAATTCCCCTTAAAGACAGGAGATTGTTAACAATTATGTCCTATTCTAGCTTTTTAGAAATAATATACTTTGATTCAAAATCTTCGACATTTTTTAGAACAGGAAAGCACTAACCTAAAGTACCTTCTTTTTCTTCGAAATCTTTACCATCCACTCCCGCAAAAATTCTATTTGATATATATATATATATATATATATATATATATATATATATTTTTAAATAAATTCTATGTATTCTATAATTAATTTTAATATTATTTTTAACATTAAATATATTCTGTTTAACCAAAGAGAAGAACTTCTTCTTAATGCGTGACCTGTATATCTATAAGCTTTTGGCAACTGTGTATATACCCCGACACAAGTATGTACACCGACAACTTGTGACAGGCATTTTTCATTTCGATAATAAAAAAAAAAAAACGTTTAATGATGTAAATTGAGCGGTTGTAAATTTGAGCATTTTTGAATTAGCTGTAGGGGACTTACATTTTCTAGTTTTTCAGTTATTGCAAATACTCGTTTGTTACCAGTTTTTCTTTTAGGAAGTGTGATTATAAACACGGTTCCTTTATCTTGTATATCATTTATAGATAGTTGTCTTAGTTCGTCTCGCCTACAGGCAACAGCAAATCCATTTTACACACACCTATAAATAAACACAGTATATTTATTATTAAATGAATGAACTTTAAAATTATTTTTATGTGTGACCTTCCACATTAAATAGTTCCCATCTGGCGCTTCTGTTAGGCACTTATTAACATCATTTTCTAAAAATTCGGACTTTTTCGCCTGATATCCTGTACTGCAAGTTTTTAAAAATGCAATCAATTTTGAACACTTTCCAATGTCAATGTTATATTTAACCATGATTGTAGATTTTAACATTGAGTAGGTAGACCATAATGTAGACGATTTTTTAACTTTGGCCTGTTACAAAAACGCAAGAAATACCTTCTCTTTTAAATTTTATGCCTTGTGTATATTGCACCATTCCAGAAAAATTTCATATTTTTTTAATAGATCTGCCGAGATTTTACTGGTTGTAAATTTAAAGTCGCTGCTTTTGCGCTTTATAATTTTCAGCTGTATTATCACTGTCTGTATCACTCATTTTGCGTTATTTTTAATATGAATTTTTATTAATTCTATTTATTACTGTTAAGTTGACACTGACAGATTGTTAATAAACTGTCTAGCAACGCACTCTATCCTTGCCGAAAGATAAACCTGGTTAACTTGAGACCACCAACTCTGCAAGGTGAAACAATACCATTTGCGAAAGAAGCAAAATATCTGGGTTTCATCCTACATAGCACTCTTAGCTGGAATTCGCATCTAGAAAAAGTAACCCGTAAGGCGACCCTATCTTTCTGGACATGCCGCAGGATATGTGGCAAATCCTGGGACATGCAACCAAAACAGATGTACTGGCTAATGATCTCACAGATGTACTGCCTAATGATCACGGGCGCGCTGCGCTCGACACCAACGGCAGCCATGGAAGCCCTCCTAGGACTGCCTTTTCTGCATATTTACTTGGAGAGAGAGGCAAGGTGGGCAACCTATAGACTCTATCAAGCGGTCAGTAACAAATCGCAGGCGTGTCATATAGAGACATGGAGAGCACCAGTCTCATCAGGAATGTCCTGACCTGTGACAGACTGGGAATGTCCTTAGACATAATGCCTACAGCAACCAATTACAACCGGCCCTACATTGTAGTCTACCCACGAAGGGAGGACTGGAGTCAAAAACGACCGCCCTGCTCCGGGCTGACATCTGTTGGTACACCGATAGCTCCGAAACCAAGGACGGTGTTGGAGCTGGGATATATGGACAGAGGCCGAGGGCAGAGTTTTCCTTTAGCCTGGGCACTCTCGCAACCATATTTCAAGCGGAGGTATTTGCTATTGAGATGTGTGCTAAATCGCTGGTTGATCGGCACTGCACACGTAAGACAGTTAAAATATTCTCCGATAGTCAAGCAGTTCTTAAGGCTTTTGAATCCAGCCGGTGCAATTAGAAAACCGTCTGCAATTGCAAGGATGCGCTGACCAAATTGGATCAAAACAATAAGGTTACACTACTGTGCATACCTGGACACACCGGCCTAGAAGGTAACGAATTCGCAGACCTTCTTGCCAAAAGGGGGGCGGAAACAAAATTGATAGGGCCGGAACCGGTAATCGGTTTATCTTATGGAACGGCCAAGCAGTTCATATCAGCTTAGACACAAAGAGAAAATTTTCGGTTCTGGCATGGACTTCCGGGTCTCAGACACTCGAAGGCCTTCATAAGCCCACCGAACCAACAATGTACTGTCAAACTACTGGAGCAATCAAGGGAAAATCACCTTAAAACTCTAGTGGGACTGTACACGGGACACTGCAGATTAAAATACCACATGCACAAATTCGGCATAGCGGAAGACGCCGAGTGCCGCATGTGCATAGAGGGGGATGAATCGGCAGAACACATACTGTGTTCGTGCCCAGCAATGGCACGACTAAGATTCGCAATCCTAGGCAATGACACCTTGTTGCCGGGGGAGGTAAAAGATCTCTCTCCCAACAGGATCATCAGATTTATTAGGAGTCTGAAGCCGGTGGGAGAAATATAAAAGGGTGTGAGCCACAATAGACCGATCGGTCGCAGTGGAAGGGTGTTATACCCACTCACTTTAAACCTACCTACCTAGTATAACTACTGTAAGTGTATTGATGCCAATGGGCTTATTTACTTTAATAAAACAAGGATCCAGAAGACCTAAAATATACGCTGCATATTGGTTTTTGGCCTTAAAAAGTACGATCGTAATCACATAAAATTACTAAGTGCAATTGGCTAAACACAAAATTATGTAGGATTATTTTGGAAATTTTTGCATGTTGCTTACTTGTGCTTACTAACACCAACTCTTTCCCTTAAATTAAGGCAAAATTTATACCTCGTTTATAAATTTTCCGCAGAAAAATTAGAGTAAAAAATAAATATATTATACTAAGACAGAAAATAGGAATGTTTTTTAACAATTTTTTTTTATAATACTGTTTGCAAATCAATAAGGCTAAATGTTAGCATTAACTTAATACACTAAAGAAAAAAAATTAAATGTATAAAGAATCAAATTAAATCTATCCAAAAAAATAAAAACAAACAGTTTCTTTGTTTTTATTGCAAAGAAAAGTGTTTACAAACCACCCAATTTGATAAATGTAGTAAAGGCCTGTCTGTCTAATTGTCTTTACTAGATAAAAAAGGGATATACCCAGAGACTAAAAGAATATATTTTATTTTTTTGCCATAGATACATCTTAATCTTTGTTTTTTATTAATCACTTTATCCATATTACTTTTACAAATGCCCCATGTACTCAATCAGACCGTTTTTTTATTATTTTGCTTTACTATAAAATGTTACCAAACTTCTTTATTTTGTAAGTTTTGCTTACTTTTTATAAAAAATTGGCTGTGGATATTATTTTTTTAAAATACAGTAGCTCGTCCACCATACGTTTGCTTTTTGTTCCTGTTTTGCTCCACGTTCTCCTACTTAAACTACATCAAATATTTTAATCAAATATACGCAATACGTTGTTAACAGGCATGCGACAGTTTAGTACTCTCTTAGTATAACTACTGTGAGTGTATTTATGCCAATGGGCTTATTTACTTTAATAAAACAAGGATTTCAGAAAAAACCTAAAATTACACGGCGGCCAATATTGGTTTTTGACTTTAGAAAGTACGATCGTAATCGCATAAAATCACTAAAGGTGCAATTGGCTAAACGTAAAACATTGTAGGATTATTTTGAAAATATTTGCATGTTGTGCTTACTTGTGCTTACTAACTCCGACTCTTTATCTTTAATAAAGGCAAAATTTATACCTCGTTTAGAAATTTTCAGCAGAAACATTAGAGTAAGAAATAAATACAATATACTACGACATAAAACGGCAATGTTTTAACGAATTTTATTTATAATACTGTTTGCAAATCGATAAAGAAATTAAATGTTAGAGTGGCCGCAGCCAAAGATGATGCCACGTACGTTCACGTTACTTATGGCGCGGGGGCTTCAACTCTCAGTGCGGGTACTCTAGCATTATTAACTTAATACACTAATAAAAAAAAAATCAAATGTATAAATACTAAAATTAAATCTACTTAAAAAAAAAAAATTAGTTGAACTATTAATAACAAAAACTTACAAAAAATCGATTTGTAGGCTGACAAGCAACCTTTTAAGACAAACAGTTTCTTTGTTTTTATTGCAAAAAAAAGTGTTTACAAACCACCTAATTTGATAAATGTATTAAACGCCCCTAATGTCTTAACTAAACAAATAAAGGATATAATCAAAGACTAAAAGAAAAATAATTGATTTTTTTGAAATAGATACAACTTGATGTTCGTTTTATATTGATCACTTTACCCATATTACTTTTGCAAATGCCCTGTGTACTCAGTTAGACCGTTGTTTTATTATTTTGCTCTACTATAAAATGTTACCACACTTCTTTATATTCTAAGTTTTGCTTACTTTTTTAAAAAAATTGGCTGTGACTATACGTAGTACAGTCTATGGGGAGTAAAAAGTATGTGACCTTCGAATTTTTTTGTACAGTTTCACTTTTTATAAAAATTTTAAATTAAGTTTCTTTTGCCTTCTAGATTCTAGATCAAAGTTTATATATGCTTAAAGTGTGCTTTTTATTTTTAGGGGGTAAGAACTATCCCTTATGCCAAAAAATTAAAAAACCATAGAAATGGACGTTGTGCAAATTAAAATCATATCCAAATATGTAAAATAAATAAATTTTAAGGTTGTAAGTTATAATCTACATTATATTTGTAACTTTTCAACCCTTAAAAATCAACCCTGATAACAAAATAAAAATTTTTTATCTTAAAATTATTTAATGACGCATATATTATAGAAAAATAAATATTTTTAATGATTATAGCATGATAAATATTTATTTATAATAATTCAACTATTAAATATTTGTGATTTGTAATTCACAAAAAAAATGTTTTTGACAAATTGAAATATTTTAGTGATACTTATAATAAATAAATACTAAATATAATTTATTATTAACTTACAGTACAGTACAATTTATCACATTGTTTTAACCTTTAAAAACCACCCCTAGCAACAGAAAAAAAGTTTAATTATTCAGTTATTTTTAAAAACGACTCTTTATTAAAAAAATTACTGATTTAGAATTGATGGGAACATTTTTCAAAAGGTTAAAAGAAAAAAATAAAAGTATTTCATGTTCATTATTTAAAAAAAATAATTAATAATACAAAATGTTTAATTATAAAATGTTAGCTTTGGTTCAACCTCCTCCTCTTGATCTTCGATTGGTGGATTATTTAAGCAATAATGTTACCGGAACACGTTTCACAGGTTGCATTGCAAAACAGCACAATTTTTCGGCAGGCAAGCTGCACTGCATCCTGATTTCCAACTGCAAAATATCATTTTTAGGAGTTGGTGTGGTGCAGGCTGCTTAATCATTTTATTTAAAATTAAAGAGTTTTCTTTTTTAATCCACCCTTAATCTTTTGGACGAATATTTTTTTTCTAGCCAAATCTGCATTTGCAAGAAAATACTTTATGTGCTGATGCAAAGTGTCAATTATCAATATTTTTTTTATTTTGTTGTTTATACATAAGATTATTCCTGTATATCAAACATACAAACAAAGATATAGACAATGCTCTAAAAAATCGTACCGGAAGCATACTCTTGGTTTTTCAACGATAACTTAATTAATTTTAAAGCTATTAAATCAATTTAAAAACCATTTTGTAGGTAATTTACATAGCTACAAGTTCTGTGAAATCAAATATTTTTTAAGTTATCGTTTTATAAATTTTTGAGGCTTTCGAAACATGGTTATCTCCCTCAACTGCAAACTTCTAGCAGCCATATCTCTGTTAATGTTTATTTTACAAAAATAATCAAAAAAAAAACAAAATATTTTGTAAAAAGAAATCTGCCTGCTTTTACGTTTAAATATTTTTTATATCTTTTTTAATTTATGAGTTATATTCAAAAATATTATTATTTTTTTTAATCATATTTTTTAGTTTCCTTTAAAACATTAAATTTTTAAAAATAGGCATTTTAAACCGCTAAAACTTATGGGATACATCACTACCACATAAATGAAAAAATTGTTGAAGAAATATCCTTAATTTTAACTAGTAAATGAGAACACAGTTTTTACTTTGTTTACTATCACTATATTCATTAATTTATAAAACAGTGACTGCAGTTTCGTAGTACTACTACATTATCAAACTGAAAGCTTTAAACTACAATCTAAACAAACCCAACTTATATATCTTAAATTACTATAATAAAGCGGCAAAAGGGGGGAATTTCCCGAAATCGGATGGTCATTTAATAAGTTTTTTAAAGGGTTTTTTTTTTTTATGGTACTTAAATATTTCAATCTATTCTAAAATATTGATTTTTTTTTGCTTTTGGCGCTAATGAATTTTTTAATTTTTCATCGGGAAAAGAGTGTCCTGATTCTATAAAATGGTTTGAAAATTTGAATTATGTTTCTTTAAAAAAAATTGACCTATTTTCCCTTATATCTAGTTATAAAGTTTCTCCAGTTTGTCCAATAAAGGCTATTACATTCATCACATTTAACAAAACTCCTGTTTTTTTAACGGGGGGGGTTTTTTCTTTTACTTTAAAAAAATAATTGTGATATTTATATGATGGTCAAAGGCAACTTGAATATTGTTTCTTGTTAATATATGGGTATTTTATCTGAAATTTTTCCAAAATATGTTAATGTAGTGTTTTTTTTATCTTTTTTTTGTTTTTATGAGTGGGTATATTTGAGGTTGTGTTTTGTTTTTTTTTTTATTCACTAGTCTGTCAATCAGTTGAGAACTATAACCGTTGTTTTCAATTTGTTTAATTGATTAATTTCTTTCGTGAGACTGTTAAATCTAGGGTGGAGAATCTCTATGATCATAGTTTAGGCCAAGTTTTGTGAAAATGGATGTATGAATTATTTGGTTGGGGATCGGTGTGTTGGTTTTCAAAAAAATATCAAAGGTGTATCTATTGGTCTTTTGAAATAGAAATATCTGAAAATTTATTCGGTTACTTTTTTTCCATTGTAAATTTTATTTTTACTATGAGGTTGTTCAGTTGATTTAATGTATTTTTAAATCTTATCGTTACCGTAAAAAAAAGATATCATCTACATATCTATCCAAAAATTGTATTTATCGCGTATTTATTTTTCAGAAAAGACTTCCCCAGATTAGACATAAAATTTCGGCAAAAAGGGGCTAAGTGGAGACCCCATAGCTAACCCATCTTCTTGTTTAAAAAATTTGTTGTCATAGGGGAAAAGTTTTTTGAAATACATATTAAAAAGGGATAAAATTTCATCTTTTATAACGGATTAATTTTGTTTGACAGTGAATTTTCATTATTTTTAAACATTCTTTTTTTGGGAATATTCGGCGAACTACGTCAAAACACTAGAAAATATTTTTAGGAATGCTAAAATCTTTAATTTTTTTGATTTATTCTACCGAATTTTTAACTGTTTTTTTTGGGCTGAACTTTAAAAAAAATACTTTAAAAAATTGGTAGAATAACTAAAAAAAAAAGATGTTTTAAAATATTTTTTTTGACAGAAATGTTAATTTTCCCCAAAAAAGAATTTTTAAAAATAAAAAAAATTCATTTAATTGTATCTGAAAAATGACCCTTTTAACATGTATTTCAGAAAACTTTTTCCCCTAAAAAAATTTTTAAACAAAAGATGGGTTAGGGAAATTTTTGCAACGGGGGGTTTTTTTTCAACAAATGCAATATCTTTTGGGAAAGTATGAGTGATATACTGTCTGTTTGGGAACATAAGTTTAAAAATACTTTAGTAAAAAAAGGAAAAAAAAGAAATAAAACATTTTAGATATTTCTACAAAAAAACAATAGATACCTTTTTTTTAAAAAACATCCATACCCAAACCAAATAATTTATCACATCCTCAAATTAATTTTATGACATTTTCCCACCCTTTTTTCACGAAAAATTTAAAATTAAAAAACAAAACGGTTATATTCTCAATTTACCCAAAATGAATAAAAAAAAAAACAAAAAAACACAAATTACCCCCATAAAAAAAAAAAAAATAAAAAAACCCTTAACATTTTTTTGGACAATTTAATTAAAAAAAAACAATATTCAAGTTGCCTTTAGAATCATATAAACTACTTTTTTAATGTAAAAAAACCCCTCCCAAAAAGGGTTTATAGAAAATGAATTTTAACTATATATTGGACAAACTAAGAATAAAATGAAAAATTTTTTTTTAAAAAAAAAATAAATTTAAATTTTGCAAACCTTTTTAAATCGGGGTCTTTCAGATGAAAATAAATTAAAAAATTTATTACGCCCAAAAAAATTTTTTAAATCGAAAATTTTAAAACCAAAAAACCCTTCAAAAACTTTTAAAAAAAATTTTTTATTTTTCCCTTAAAGAATTTAAAATTGGGTTTGTTGTAGTTTAAACTTTTGTTTGATAATGTGTATTACAAACTGGCTTTTTTAAATTAAATAGTATAAAAAAAATAAAAAAAGTGTTCTCATTTTCTAGTTGAAATATCACAAAGTAACGGACACCTCAATTCAATATTATCCTTAATTTTATATTCATCAAAAAATTATTCAAATTGTGTGCTGACTTTTTGTCAGAAAAAGTAAATAAATGTTTTTTTTTTGTTGTAACTTTGTTAACTTTTTTGCTTATGACTTCAAAATAAGTTCATTTTAAAGATTTTTTAGTACTTTGAAATTTTTTTTTATTTAACGTTAAATGCATGTAATTTAATATCCGCTAGATAAAAAAATATTTTTAACCACCGTTTTTCAGGACGTTTGCACATATAAGGATAAAAGAAAAAACAATCTTTTTTTATAAACTTCTTTTTTCCTATATTTTTTTTTTGTAAAATGTAAATTTTTCAAGTTATTTGAAAAAAACTACTGAAAACCGTAGTTAAAAAAAAAAAAATTTTCAATCAGGAATAATCAGAAAATATTGACTAACCAAAAAATTTTTCATAAGGGAAATTTGTGGTTAAAATTTACCCCTTTTTTTATTTCTCAAATTATTTTTAATGGTATATTTTTTACCCTCCAGAAGGATGGCCCCCACCCCTAGGTAAAAGCACACCACAGCTCTATATAAACTTTGTTTCTTGGGCTATTTTATACTTACTGGCCAAGTTCCAGGTCAATTCGACCGGTACATTATAATTCCTAGGGAAAACCCCTCATTCACTGTACTACTATTATTTTTAAAAATAAAGTAGCTCGTCCACCATACCTTTGCTCTTCGTTCCGTTTTCTCCACGTTCTCCTACTTAAATTACATCAACAATTTTAATCAAATATCGCAATACGTTTTTAACAGTCCCAACTATTTGTTAACTAAACTTGGACCCCTGGGTGATAATTTCCCCCCCTGGCAAAAAAAAACTTCTAAAACTCTTAACTGAAATTTAATGGCTCATGAATATGTATATTATTAAATACGGCGGTATA